>CM056385.1:43409947-43590362 GCA_029718625.1 Synaphobranchus kaupii | reverse complement strand
AACCCAATTACCTCAATCATCGTCCTTCACTCAATACCTCTCTGAACTTTATGGAAGGAACTGGTTGATTGTTCATCAATAATATTTCATTCACTGTCAGAAAGGAGGGCCAGAAAACCTTGGAGATATCGAGTTCTTCCCCCAAAGCATTTTTAACCTGAAGTACTACCCTTACTATGGAAAGAAAAGACATGTAAGTATGACTTCAAATCAGGGTTTTGGTGAGCATGTTGAGGATGTGTACTAGGACTAAAAAAGCTAATATTGTAGGCTGCTGGATGGCTCATTTGGTTAAGGCACCACACCGTGGTGCATGGATGAGTCTCACAGCCTCGGATCAAATCCGGACCGTGACTTTGGCCAGTAGCTTCATAGGGACGAGCAACTGGTGATGGGAATGGGAGGATTCAGTCGGGTAGGGTTCCGTGTACATTGCTACCTAGCGACCCCTACTGGTCAATCGGGTGCCCGTAGATTGCAGTTAATGCTGCAGTGGGGTTTGTGCAATGTATGCGAATGCAGTTGCAGATGATTGGCCATTACAAATCGGGGTGGGAATTGGATATCCTCAGCCCCACGTTGTCAAATTTATTAAAAAAGTAAAATATAAATTTTAAAAACGCTAATATTGTAACAACAATGTACTTGCATTGCTGTGGTGTAAAACTCAAAGCATTTAACGGGTATTTAAAATAAATGTAATTTTTATTTCAATTTAATTAGGTCTTATTTAAACTTAAATCCTATTCCAAACAAACTACCCTTAGCGGAGTGCAACGGTGGTTATCACATCTCCACTCTCCACCTTATAACCAACAGGTTAACTACACCAACCCCCTGATAGCTGTGCGCTTCCCCAGGGTACAGCTGGACACCCATTTCAGTGTGCAGTGCAAGCTCAACGGCAAGGGCATCATAAACGACTCGCCCACCGACCGATTCCTGGGCAGCATCACCTTCTCTCTGGAGGTGGGTGCATAGGGGGCAGCCTTGCTGACCAGTAGAAGTTGACTGGCTGGAAGTATGTAGATAGGGGTACATCCTGCAGCTGAAGAGCCCAGAAGATCAAGACTGGGGGGCATGGATACTTTAGAACAGCCTCTTTCCATTTCACCCTTATGCATTACACTGTCCGAAAACAATACTTCAACCCCCTCCCCGTACCAGTCAGGGAAACACATACATATACATACCTGCTCAGTGCTACGCCATTCGCCTTAATGTTCTAATACAAGTTATCTTGCTGTGACTTGCATCAACTTATGATCCTGCTGAACATGACTGGTAGATTAAGAACCCCAACAGAATACCTGATTGCTTTCCCCGATTCCCTTAAATAGTTACACAATGCATGTCAGAAGTCTCATCTACTAATTTTTTTTTCTTTTCTCTCTACTGGCTGCAGTTACATCAGTAATAATGTAGTTGACATGTTCACACTAAGTGCGATAGTGTTCGATGTATACGACCTACCATGTGCCAGAACAATGTATGACATGACTGGTGGTGCCTTTTCTATTCTGCACTTTGACCAGCTGCTCTTCTAACCTCATAAACCAGAGGGCCAGAGAAGAGTTAAAGTGACAGGGAATATACAACAGAATCAGCAATTTTTTATTATTAACTGCCATCTTATAATTGTTGTCTTTCCCCTTTTCTTTGTAATGAAAAATGAGAATATAACAAGGAAATTGTCCCGTTATCTTTTTTGAGCTGATAAGTTTAGCTTGTGTCAGGTTATATTTCTCTAATGTTTTAATTGCCTCGTGAAATAGAGATGTACCTTTCTAAACTATGCACTGCTTCTTGCCACAGTCACTGCCGTGCCGTTATGACTTCCGTATGAAAGATTGGTGTAGCTGAAATATTTACAGCGTTATGCAAAAACGTCTCAATACACTGCTGTTATTTTTATGACCGCTACAATCCTTTGACTATTAGTTTGTTTTTTTTAATAACTATTTTGACTAATATATTTTATACCACTTATTTCAGATTTTCTCTTGAATTAAAGGTATCACAATCTTTCCATATTAGATGGGACTTATTGTCAGCGTTTGTGTTGAAAGAAATGTAGTTCTTATTTTATTTGGTTGTACTGTAGCCATTTGTTCAACTAGTCTTGTGGGAATTCATTCACCTTTTTAAGTACTGAATTATTTATGTTTATGCTCCAAAAAGTAACTATTGAGATTGTCACAGGCACTTGAGGCAATTCATAGAAAAGGACATCTAGGAAAAGAAGATATGAACAGATTTAGCAGATTCAAAACATGGAAAAGTATTCTGTGGGGTGGGTCTTTTTGTATTTAAAAAATTCTTAAAATGTTGTTTTAGCAATTCAGTAAAAACACATGGAACTAAACTGACTAATTTAAACAATGCGTCTGTTTTCATTTAAATTCTTTTTTATTTACAGAATCTACTTGTAGACAATCGATGTGGCATAGTTTCTGGTTTTCTGACTTCTGGGTTCAATAAACGGTTGGGGTGTGGACGTTATTCACCAGCTTTATAATAGTTACTGGGACGCCTGTGATGACGTCAGGTATTATACTATTTCAAAAACTTCAGCTTGGCTTAGAATAACCTGGAATAAACTTGAGATGTAAAATACCCAGAGTGATCAACGATGCTTTTGTGGCACTCTATGATCTACTAGTAACTGTACCCTGAATATAATTCAAAGAATAATCTGCATTGTTCAACTGTTTATTTCAATAAAAGTAGATACAAATATCACATCAAATGAAAACATGTGTATTCCAGTAGACAAGTTTGTACATACAATCATTTGAGAACCGGCTTGTATTAGTAGGTACAATTATTAATCATACCTTTCTAGAAAAGTATGCATCCCAATGGCTAGAAAGCAAAAGTGCACCACATTAATGTCAGTTTTAAATTGGAAAAAAAAAATGCAAATGGAGCAAGTCAGTTATCTAAAATCATGCCACAGCTTCCAAGTGATAATATTTTATGCTTAAGAAAAGGCCTAGAAGCCCATCAGGATTTAGATTAAATATTACTGTACATATTTTACAGATCTGATAGGAATTTGTTGGGGTTTAATAGACACAAAGGTACATTGAGAAACGTACTGTAAAAAGAAACCCTGGGACTCACTTAAAATGATTATTTGCAAAACCCTATTGGAAGTTTTAAATTTGAAATGTCACATTGAAACTGGTGTAGCGACGTCAAATCATTCAGGAAACACCTGTATACATCAATTAATCTACAGCATGACCACATTTAGTCCATCTATTATAGGAATGTAAATCCAAATCCGTAATACACATCCATTGTCATACCATATACTTAAATTCATATTTATCAGTTATCTGTTAGTTATTTATCAGCAGAGGTTTAAATCAGCAGGGGGTTAAAGCAGTGCACTGAAGCCATAAAACCTGCTAATGCTCAAACATGTTGCGGTGTTCCAAGCTGCAGGTTGGCCCAATTCTACAGTGCGTTAGTTATTGAGCGTGTGGATGTAGTGCAATAAATAAGTATTAAGGTGACAACTGTGTTTTCACAGGAATGAAAGAATTTTGATGTAGTGGCCCCTTTTCTTCTCCACTACCACCTCCTCTACTCCTTGCCCGGGAAACGGATCTTTGCGTTTTAATCTAATGTTGGTGATTACATCTTAATTATGTATTAATGGGTAAATATTAATTAATGTCTCGATGCAAACTGCAATGTCAAGTACATTGTATACTGTACATGTAAATAATTGTACTCAAAACGTTCAGGCAGATTTGCATACTTCCGGGTAGGAGAGAAGTGGTAGTGGGGGAGTGGAGGAAGGGAGTGAAGAATATTGGGACGCACACCCAAAGAGCTCGAAAGAGAGTTTTCAGCCAACACCCTTGACCAGTCTGACTGGTTATCTAGTCCTAGTAGACGGTGTTTGGTGGTGCATTAAAGAGCTCTACATCAGTTTTCAGGTAACACCCTTGGACCCTTGGCCAGTCTGACTGGTTATCTAGTCCTAGTAGACTTTGAATTTTAATGCACCACCAGAGTTTTTTTTCTTTTTTTTTTTTTCTTCCAGCAGTCTAGAAATATGAGGAAAATAACATTTTCAATCACAGACGACTATTGAGAACGAACAAAAACAACACACAAAAGTGTTTTATAAAAAAAGAACAAGTTTAATTTTTTCCCTCAACTTAATTTCAACCATATCTTGGAATTCTTTGAAACATTGACAATTAGTATTGGGGAAAGCAAGTGAAACAAAAAGGCACAGAAATTGGGACTGGCCCCTGTTCAAACGGTATATCCACAACCAAACAAATATCCAACGGAGGATCATAATCTCAATTTGTAGTATACAGTAAACCAGTTCAATTTCAATTCAGTCAATTAAAGAAAAGGCAGGGAAAAGGCCCATAATATAGCAAGAGGATTTTTACAATTAATTAATTGATTGATGAGGTTTATTAAATTTTCTGAATTGACTGAAGATAAATGCAATTTGTCGAAATTGTGGTATAAAAGAAAACGAATATCTCTAGTGTCAGTTTGAAATGATGCATTACCTCACTCTTTTGAAAAGGGGTTGCCACCATCCTTTACCTGAGAGAATGCGAATAGGAGAAAGCAGATCCTGAAATACATTACTTTTTACACAGAACATGCACATCTCTGCACTGACACTCTTTACAGCTCCATTTTAATATTTGGTTGGTGTAAATTTGGTCACGATTCAATTACTTCAATGTTGGAGAAGTTTGAAATGTATTACTACACAAAATAGTAAAATAAAAAACAATGACATCAATGGAGACTTTCTTGATTTTCTTATTCAATCAGGACTAATTCTGCTGTATTTGCTTATGGGCTTTTTTTTATTTTTTTTTTATTTTTTTTTTTTTAAAGTGAATGATATTTCTTTCATTTGAGCAGGAGTTGGTCTACTGTACCAGTGACAGACTCACACTAAGCTACATTCATGTATTTCAAAACTGGACTAGTTTTAATGACTCCACATTCAGTATAATAACTGCAGTCACTCCAAAATGAGTATCATACAACATAGAAATTAGAAAGCTGGGGTTCTGGATTTGGAGAAAATACTGACTTGACTTCTCCAAGAAGCCCTTTGATCAAAGTGTTTACGAAGAAAGAAAAGCTAGGTTCAACTTAATTGAAATGGGTGATAATTCATGCATTCTATTTGATAGAATATATTTTAAGTATTCTTGTATAAGAGATTGGTACATTTTAAAATACATCATTCATCTTCAGGCTGTTTACTGGAACAACAGTTCATTTCAAAATAGAAAACACCTTTTGCCTGTGCGTACAGAAACAGTGGAGTGACCTGCCTCTTTTGGGTGTCTAGTAATCAGCAGAAATTGTAGTAATTGTTTAAATAGTTAATCTCCTCTGCAACCTATTTGCAACTGTAAAATCACCTACTGATTCCTAAGAGTCCTTCTAGCATCACTGCTCAGGAACAGGGGAGTGGGGGGGGGGGGGTGGGGGGTTGGGTTGCAGGTAGAGAAACAGTAGGGATTGTAGGTTTAGAAGAACAAGCAGAAGTCAGAGCTGAGAGGCATTATACAGACTGGTACCCAGTGCGACTCTTCCTCCTTCCAATCAGGTAAGAGATAAGCACGAGGATGATTAGGAAGGACAAAGCCACGCCCACAGCAATAGGCACCAGAAAGGTCAAATCAGAGTCCAGGAAGCACTCCTCGGCTAGCATAGAGAGAAACAGAGAGTCGGAAGATTAGAGGTTAGAATCAAGAAATATTTGATGGTTAGTCAAACAGAAGAGATTTCATTCTCAGCACAGAGCTGAGACGGGGAGGGAAAGGCCAATAATCGCAAAGACGTGGCCTGGAACAGCAATAGCGTATCGGGTCCCTGTTCATAATGATCTAAAAAGGCTAGAAGCTTCCTCTTTGCTACTGGAGAAAACATTATTTAAGGAACATTTTGTCTTGGGGGAGGGAAAAATGCTACTTGCAGAGTCACTGGTCACTTCAAAACACTATATATCATTATTACTGTAATTGATTTTGTACACCAGATAGAAAAAGGCTGAGGTCAAGGCTAGGGCCAGGAATATTTAATAATAATAAAAAGAATAAAAGACTTCATCTGAAAATTAAAACAACAAAATCCCTTTTCTAGTCATATTTGCATGAACACCATTGCCCGATGAGGACTGTTCAAATAAAATCTGGTACCACTTCTTTCTAACCAAAGGAACAAAAATTACAATGTGGTAACAATACCTAATGATGCCATTCCCTTTTATGATAAAACACTGTTTGTCCATTATCTGAAATGTGGTGCCTAGTCTGGAGGGACACCATTCTAGCAGCATTTAATATGACATTATTCAAATCAAAATGTGAAATGGTAAATTAGTGCAACATGCATAGTAATTAAGCTTGTTGTTTCAATCTCAACAGTGTACGGGTGTGTGGACGGGGTGGGTGAGAAACGGGCTGCTTGTTGTTTCAATCTCAACAGTGTACGGTGTGTGGATGGGGTGGGTGAGAAACGGGCTGCTTGTTGTTTCAATCTCAACAGTGTACGGTGTGTGGATGGGGTGGGTGAGAAATGGGCTGCTTGTTGTTTCAATCTCAACAGTGTACGGTGTGTGGATGGGGCGGGTGAGAAACGGGCTGCTTGTTGTTTCAATCTCAACAGTGTACGGTGTGTGGATGGGGTGGGTGAGAAACGGGCTGCTTGTTGTTTCAATCTCAACAGTGTACGGTGTGTGGATGGGGTGGGTGAGAAACGGGCTGCTTGTTGTTTCAATCTCAACAGTGTACGGTGTGTGGATGGGGTGGGTGAGAAACGGGCTGCTTGTTGTTTCAATCTCAACAGTGTACGGTGTGTGGACGGGGTGGGTGAGAAACGGGCTGCAAGTAATAAATTGGACTTAAAAAATGTTTTATATTTAAAATCACTTTTTCACCCCAAACAAATTATAATGACTGGTATCCATTGTTCTGGCTTCTGGTTCTTCCAACCAAATAGGCCGCCAACACAATGAGAGTGAGAACACCGAGGGAAGCTCCCACAATTAGGGGGACAATGAAGCTTTCATCTGGATCTGCTGGGCAATCCTCAGCTGGGTGACAATAAAGACAAAGGCCTTGTGAAGTAAAACAAACAAAACTGAGTACCAAGAAGAAATATTGGTAACACTTTACATTAAGCTCAACCTATACCTGTAAAGTTAAAGTGTAACCTAACAAGAGGCGATTACTGAGTAACTCCAACATGGAATAACAGCTAGAGGTATCCTTAATTATACGGGACGACATTTTGAAATATTTTATTTACACTCATAGGCCACATCTTCATGATACAACAAATAAACCTTGCCTGTTCATTTCACGTCCTTATAATATGGAATGATTTCATTTCAGCAGAAGTGAGGTAACGTGGCTGCCCTGGTTTCACGTGTGTAATTAAGAATACCACTCACTGCTGTTCCATGTTACCTAAGTCGGAGTAACTAAGTAATAATCTCTTGTTACCAAATTAGTTACAATTTATCTACACAGGTATAGGTGAAACTTAATGTAAAGTATTGCTGAAGTATTAATAAGCAGCATATCTGAGGAGATGTGTTTTAAAGAAAAACGCACCTAGGTGCAGACCAATTCATGAAAGGAATAAAAAAATGAAATAAAAAGAAATTTACTCAATTTCAGAAGAACCAAGAATAACATTTTTTATTTCCATTTTTTGTTTTTTTTAAATATAAAATGGTCTTTACAAATTTTAAACACAAAACCGTAGGAAATCACCAAGGTTCTGCAGATTTGTCCATTTGGATCGTGTATCCGTCATCAATTTTAAAAGATGGGAAAATCAATTAAAACAAACCCACAATATAGTGTGTGCGCCGATAGATGTGGGTACTAAAAATTGTTCTGACAGAACATGTAAACACAAAGCAAGCATCTGCCATTTTTTATTGAATTATATGATGAATTATATGATACTGTAGTGACTCCCTTTTCAGGAAAATACATTCTTTGAAATTTTATTCCAAAGGAGAAATTCTGCAAAACCTTTCAGGTGAAGACGAATGCTAAAGAACCATCCTACTGTCATAGTGCAGTCTTATGGCGCAGAGAAGTTGACAAAATGTCATTTTGTAAAGCAAGGTACACACTTGTCATGATAATTAGACACGTCCAGTTCAAAAGCAGACTATTACACATCATTGAAAGGATTTGTGAAAAACATGTCTAAAACTACAACCCACTGATTTTACTGATGTGTTCAGTACTGTTTTGAATGAAAAACCTATATGAAATGTGTGACTTGCGGGTGGAGCAAAACTGTTCAATACATTTAATTAGTGTACATGGGAACACCAAGAGGGACGGGGAAATATTTGGGCGATTACTTCTTCAATTACAGCAGTCAAAACCCGTAACACTGATGACCCTGGTACAGGGTCTGATTGCACCAGCACTGTTTAAGGCATTTACAGCCTAGCGCAAATTGTGTAGGGTGCACTGGGTTTGACTGTGACCATGCTCCAAACGTTAAACAACCCAATGCAACCGGCCCCTGTGTTCTGTGAAGGCTAAACCATAACCCCAATCCATCCATTCAGACAACTTTGTCTTAATTCACGCAGCACAAATGGGCAGAACTGCTTGATCACTGACCATTTTTTTCCACGTGCTCCATCACAATTTGAGGTGTGGATCTAAAATTAGGCCAATGGGCAGAAATTTAAGAGATTCAAGAAAAATTGCGATTAAGTGTTGCGGTAAAACAAAAAAAGTCAAATAAAACCCTCCACCTTTAGAACATGCATGTGCACCGTTTCCCTGCGGATCATAAAGATCATAACCTCCTGATCGGCTATCACACTGCTATGCAGACATTCATAATGGTGCAATTCCAAAAGTTTTTCTTTTATTGCAGATTTCAGCTCCAGTACTGCAGTGAGAACATTCAACTGAGCCAAGCAGAAAGGGTTTCAGTTAATGAGAAAATGGAACACAGCTCAGACAGACTAGTACACTTTGAAAAAGGAGGGGAAAAAAAAAGACCATCACTGAAGCCATCTTACTGAACTGATGGTAGTTTGCTGCACACTATGAAGCGATCCCTTTTTATAAACCTAATGCCGATAAATTAACAGTATGTATGGGAGGGGGGGGGGGGGGGGGTTTAAAAAAAAAAAAAATGAATAAGATCAACTTTGTTTTCAGGTTTGTCTAATGCCACCCCAAACGCAAGCAGACTTTGCCTTGGCGAGACGTGGTTCTGAAGCACAGGCATTAGCTCCCGGTCTCCGTTAGAACGTGGGAATGTCTCTCTCTGGCCAAAGATCATAGGCTGGTGAATAGGGAAGACTGCAGAGGCAATGTCTAATAGAAGTCTATACATACTGCAACTTCCCAGCTTGTGCATAGCGTTTTAAGACATCCAAATAAAAACTAATTTTACCACCCACGTCCTCTCCCTGCGGACAACTGCCGACTGCGTCCTCGGGCAAAAGTCAAACCAGCAGACAAAGGCTGACTAACATATATACATGGATAGAAGTGAATGTGAAAAATAAAATAATAGCATACTGGAGGAAACAAGTGCAGGTTCAGGGACGACTCCAGCACCGGTCACTCCAGATGCTAGAGTCAGTCAGCTCTAAAGTGACTGGTGACTGGACCAGGGGTTGGGGGGGGGGGGGGGGGGTGTTAACGTGTCGTTTCTCACATCAACACTCTCATGGGGGCCAATATCCCACTCACCTAATCTACATCATAGAGATGGGTGTAGGCACAACACTGCCTGCTAATCCAGGCAAAGGAAAAGGGCAGACCCAAAAAACAAGAGCCACCAGACCTTCTGGCTTCTCTATAAACTGAATATTTTGGTTTCGTTCCTGCCCCCTCCTCCCTCCAAATATTAGTCCTTAGTTCCAGCCCCCTTGTCCAATTGTTAGTCCTTTCCTAATAATCACAACAACAGAGGCCTGTGGCTGTGAGAGACTTGTGGCCCAAATGGAGCGAATGATCTGATGCGATCTCCATCTTTACATAATACTGTCTGCCAGGTCCATTATTACACACACCTCATGCCCTATACTTGCCCTAGGAAGCAAAAAAAAAACCTGCACTTGCTCCTAAAAAAAAAAAAAAAAAAACTTAAAAAAAAATTGCAAAACAAACAACAAACAGGGTAAATTCATTGCCTTAATGATCCAGGATTGCTTTAAAGGGTTTGGTAGCCAACATAGGTCTTTCTTCTACCAATCACATAAGCAATCATTACAATGAGAATCAAGCCTGCCAGAGCAGCGCCCACAACTATCGGGATTAAGATGCTGGTGTCATCCATTGCACATTCATGAGCTGCAGACAAAGAAAGAAGGCTTAAAACAATGATTCCCCCAAAATCTATAAAGCACTACAAAAGGCAGTCTGATAGGCAGTCAAGAGGAAATCTTGAGGAATACTAATGCGGGTTGCCAGATTTTACTAAAGGAGGCTTCAGCAGACTCTCCACTCCCTGGAGGCTGGTTAATGTCAGTTAACTATGTGTGGATATACCTGTGTGGGGCTCTGCAGCCGTCCTATCCTGTTAACTTCCGGCCCAACTGCAATAAACCCCAATGGACAGTTCCCCCCAAAGCGGTGCTCGGAACACCTGCTCGTATCGGCAACCGGTTACAGACGTGCGGCGGTCAACCGCGCACTCTTATGAGCAGAGGTGTCACCTACCTGTGGAATAGCGGTTACTCTGAACATCATAGGGCTGCACCCGCAAGCCGTTGGTCCGGAGGACGAAGGCGTCGGTGATGTTGTAGGCCTGAACTCTTCTGCACATATAGGAGTTGCCCACGGACGCCTCCCACAGGGACAGGTTAGCATTACCTGCTCTGAAGATGGTGCCTGGATCACACAGGTGAAGTGCTCAGTTACAGTGGCCACAGTTAAACCTCCGGCGCACGGGTCCCTCAAGCGCACCGCTTACCATTAGTGCCCAGGCTGAGGGTGGCGTTCACGGCGTGAAGACGGAATTTCCCCCCTTCCTGCAAAATTCCACACAAAAACAAGATGCGTCGTTTGGATTTTATTTCGCGCTGACCTAAACTGGCTTCAGGCTTTTGTAGACTCGATTGAAACAAGGCCTGTCCCAAAATGCCATGCCACTTCAAAGACAATGCAAGGGCCGACATAGAGATGGCCCTCTCAATTCATAATGTGATCCACTCAAGGTTTTACTTGGAGCAGGTTAGAGCATGTGTTCACCAGTTACAGTGCTGCAAGATGTTTTCAACTACAGAAGAGCCTGGCTTTCTTTGTATCATCTGATCCTTTTGACTGACTTACCTCGCTGAAAGTGAATATAATAGATGATTTATTGAACGCCAGCACCAGAGTAGCATCGCTTCCGCTAGATCCGCACTTTCCTGTGGCTTCTGTGGTGTCTGGGTCCAGGTTTACGTTCTTAAGAATCTGTGAAGGGAAGGAAAAAAATATTTACCATTGTATGTTTGTGCCAGAAATAAGCAAGGGACCTGCTGCTGGTCTTCCCAGGCACAGAAGATACAACAGTAATTGTATTCATTACAATCAATACAAATTAATGAAAATGTGTTTTTACCATTACCATTAATGCGGTCAATTGATTTAAATTTTTCAAATCGTGATTAATCTCACAATTCTGATAGTTAATCGTGATTAATCACGTAATTAATCGCACTTTGGAAGTACATTATTTTGTTGTGAGTAAACATGAAGATAAGATGGACTGGAAGTAATGTAAGCACAAGCAATCCATGATGATTCACATCTCTTTTAATGATGACCCCTCCCCACCTTTCAGTGTTTTTAAATTCAATTGGCAGCTTTTAATGAAATTCTTCTTACACTTTAAATTGACTCTTATTATTCTTGTAAATACTAAGGAACTGTGAAACACAATCTTCCTCAAAATGGTCTGCTATATCAAGATACAGCACTGTGCAAAAAAAACAAAAAAACAACAGTGGTAATGCACAATGAAAATAATATTTAAGATGAATTATAAAAAAAAAAAAAAAAATCACTTGATCATTAAAGCGAACTATGTCCCCATCATTTCAAAAACCTGAGCCCGTTTGTCGTAGCCTACAACAAAATATGAAAGGTAGACCCGGCTAGACTTGAGCCATTCGGAAACTATTTATAACGAAAGGAGCCTTTCAAAAGCCCAATATTATTTCTTGTCTCCATTAGCCTACTGCTCAATCAGCTTTAGCTAGCGCAGTAATGGTCAGGATCAGGTTTAGCCTGAAGAAAATGTGACTAATTGCGTTAAAAATGTTAACACGTTAATCATTAGAAATTGTTAATCATGAGTTAACGCGTTACTGTGACAAAAGAAATAATCAGTGCCATCTTACAGAAGTAAACTACATACTTGCATTACTCAAGGCGCTACATATTCCATGATCAGCTTGAAACTAAATCGTCAATAGCACAGAATTTGCTTTGTAAGTATCTTTTAGCAGAAGCTATCAGAAGGTTTTAGGCTGTGGTTACAAAACATTTTAGCACAAAGAAATTAACACTTCTATAGGTGGTCAGCATTACGCTATCCTTAGAGATCTCTTTCCTCGACGTACCTCGTCTTCCTTGTAGCCAATCTGCAGTCCCATGGTGGCCATCAGACAGGTACCGTTCACATCCGAAACGTTGTAGTTTCCGACAGGCGGGGGGGGCATGGGAGAGGGTGCAGCCGTGGTTGGTGGTGGTGCTGTGGTTACGTTCGCAGCTGCGGTGGTCGGCCCTGGTGTTGTGGTCACGTTCGCAGCTGCGGTGGTCGGCCCTGGTGCTGTGGTCACGTTCGCAGCTGCGGTGGTCGGCCCTGGTGCTGTGGTGACGTTCGGCGCCGTGGTGGTCGGCCCTGGTGCTGTGGTTACGTTCGGCGCCGTGGTGGTCGGCCCCGGTGCTGTGGTTACGTTCGCAGCTGCGGTGGTCGGCCCTGGTGCTGTGGTTACGTTCGGTGCCGTGGTGGTCGGCCCTGGTGCTGTGGTTACGTTTGCAGTGGTCGGCCCTGGTGCTGTGGTCACGTTCGGCGCCGTGGTGGTCGGCCCTGGTGCTGTGGTTACGTTCGCAGCTGTGGTGGTCGGTCCTGGTGCTGTGGTTACGTTCGCAGCTGTGGTGGTCGGTCCTGGTGCTGCGGTTACGTGCGTCGCCTCTGGGGGCAGGATTTCATGATGTCGGATTAAGGAGCTAGCTGGTTAACTATTAGAAATGAAATCTGAATGGACAAAGGCCCATGTTATTTAAAAATATTTACAAAACTCCTTATCCCCATGTTGTAGAAAAACCCTTGCATTCTTGGAACTAAACTGGTTGCCAATTTTCAGGTTAAAACAGAAAGCAGCAGACCCTGCGACTCTTCAAGACCACGGATTACCATTGGGCAATAAAGCACCTACAACCACTATAGGCAACAATATAGAGCAGGGGGAAGAAGCTGCTTGCAACACCAAGTAAAGGTGCAGCGTATTTTTTTCCAGAACAACTCTGTTCAGAGCAATCTAAATGTAAAAATGTAAATATACAGGCCTCGACTTTTCCCTCAAATGGATTCACTCACCATATTACCACCTAGGATTAGGCTATAGACTATGAAAAAAATACACCCTCCAAATAAGGTCTGCTTTGGCAGGTCTGAAGGCGTTATCGGTGCTCAATAACACCAACCGGACACTTTCAACACATTTAATTTTTAAAGGGATGGATTTCTTGGCTTCTAGTTCAAACTAATTTGACCTGGGAGTTAAATGACAACTCCTTTCACAGTGGATCTTTAAGTACATTCCCCCTGTGCTCCAAATCTTGGCCTAGATCTAGGGCAACAAACTGGAGGGCTGGTTAAACATCGTGGAGGTCAGCCCGGCCCTGGGCAATCCTGCCCCAAAAGCAAAGTCCCTCAGGGCTCGATATACATATGGGGGGTCCCATTTGTGAGAAAAAGGCACCCACTCAAAAGCTTTTTGAAGAAGCGGACTCAAATATGCGCCCTCAAAAGGGTGTAGGGGTCGCATTCGGACACGGCCACGGTTTTTTCCCCGGAAGAATTTCACACGGGTTTTGATTAGTAATTAAAGAAAAAAAAGACGAAAAGAAAGGCAATACCCCACATGCTGGCAAACGGCCGTTATTGCAATCGATAATTATCGTTGCGATATATTGCCCAGACCTAATACAAAGTCCAAGGTCAGTAAATCCTAGGTTGTCCTGATTCTGTGATGATATTTACAGGAAGTTGCATATGGTGCTCTGTAATTCTCAGGTACTTGGCTATACCTTCAACAAATATTCCACCTTACAACCATTTTCTAAAATATTGCCTATTCTTAACAAGGATATCTCTTGAAATGTACTGACAGTTTACATGAACAGCTTCCCATTTATATCTGTGCAGACCAGGGCCGTCACGTCTAACAGACATTAGTCACACCACTTTTCTACTGTTCTGCAGAAATTTCTAAACGTGTCTTCACAAGATCACCAGTGATGAGTCACTTATGATTGCCATGACTGCCGTCCTATGCTTTCAAACCAGAACAGCACAGTTTTGGGGGCATTTCAGAGCTGGTCTGGGAGGTGATAATGGATTTTTTAAATTTATTCGGGTGTTTACAAGCTTTCTAAATAAACCCAGATTAGTGAATATAGATGAAGGAATTTGTATTAAGAATTAAAATAGAGCCCATTGATTGCAGAATGACAGTAAAAAGAAATCAGCCTTGTAGGAAAAAAGGCCTCATAACTAGGTCATCGTGTGTTAACCGATTAGGCCCTGAACACTCAGATATTTTAGTTGCCACAAGAGGCCTGACATCTTGTTTCCAGCAAATAAAACATTTAGCTGTAGTATTTACAGTATGGGTTTTTCACCAAGGGCATTTAAAAGCATTTTTTGCAGTCATTGATCTGTATATTATGAACCAGTAATGCAAATTAAGTCACTGTGGCATGACAAACCTGGAGAACAGGACTCTTAAAAAGCTTACAAGCAGTCGGTTTCCAAACAGCGTTCATTCTGATTACTTGGCCTGTTCTTGGGTGCCACAAAATGTAGAAATTACTTGGATTTTGTTGAATTTCCAAAACTAAATTTGACCTCAGATTCCTTTGCAGCAGGTAGAAGTCAAACTTCCCTTAAACGTGATGCCAATTTACATTTGCCATTATGGTAGCGGCTACCAAAACCAAAGTATTCCACTATCATTACATTTCTGGTGGTGTGTTTTTTCTTGCAATCTTGCTTATTCTAACTTTCTCTACTGGCTGCAATTAAATCATATTAATCTCAAAATCGCATGCTATAACTCAATGTCTCAATAAAATTATTTCTTCAAAGTCAGTCATTGTTCAGCTTTAGCTACCTAGTATATTATTTATATCAAGAGAGAATGCACACCCGACGTAGCAAGGACATTGGAAGAAGCTGACAAGATATGAACACTTAAAGGGATAGTTTGGAATTTTGGACATATTGTCTCAATTACAACTTACCCATGATGTAGTTGATTGATGGAAACCATTTTCAGCAAATTCCATGCTGTCCCTTCTTTTGGACATACACACGTTGCTAATGCTAACGGAACTCTATGGCAACCGGTAGCATCCACAAGCAAACGCACTTAAACACTCCACAGTGCACCCAAAGCAAATAAAATACGACGACACTATCGGGGGAGCGATACTTTACTTTACCTACGAATGAAGTGCCGGCACTGGTCGACTACAACAACAAAGAAGAGTAACAAGTTGCAATGGCCACGTTCGCTCCGCCGCTGTACTTCCACAGAGAATATAAGGTCAGCACAAAGTAAAGGATTAAACGATAGTTTGACTTCAAAAATGATGGTATAAACACTCAAAATAACCCAGATAGACTGTCGTCGTATTTTATTTGCTTTGGGTGCACTGTGGAGTGTTTAAGTGCATTTGGTAGTGGATGCTACCGGTTGCCATAGAGTTCCGCTAGCATTAGCAACGTGTGTATGTCCAAAAGAAGGGACAGCATGGAATTAGCCGAAAATGGTTTCCATCAATCAACTACATCATGGGTGAGTCGTAATTGAGACATTATGTCCAAAATTCCAAACTATCCCTTTAACTTCAAAAATATCCTACATCTAGAGGTAAAGAGTCAACATTTCAGGATCTCTGTGCATTCATCACAAAGGACCTAAATGTAGGCTAAGTTTCTTATCTAGAGTATCAAGAAGAAACATGCCAATAGTGCTAGACATCTGTGTAGTGATCGAGATGAGATGCTTCCCCCATTAAAGTAACATTGTAACCACTGCCGCTGCTATTATTACTAGTACTACTACTACTGATAATAACAATGCACGACTACTACTACTAAGAATAATAATAATGCAATTACAAGAAGCAAGTGTATGAAGTCCACATCAAGTGAATTACTGAAGTGTATCCTTTTTAAAGCGACCTGATATTGGTGACCCCAGAGGGTTCAAGAGGGACATAACTCAAGAACAGTACAAATTCCTTAACATGGCTGAAAATATATCAGCCAGGCATTGCAACCAACAACAAACTGATCTAGCAATTGTTTTTTTGCTTTTTTAAATGACGCGCAAGCTAATGTGTACATAACACAAGTCAGTCAAGACAAGTATGAAATCCAATGCATCCATTTGGGTTGAAATATCCCAGTTTAGGAATCAATATAGTATCTTTTAAGTCGCTGGTCACAATGAACAATGGAAACTAAAGTGGGGTGGGGGGTTGATGAGCTTTACACGTTACAGCAAGTGCTGCTGTACTTCACAGGGTTTATTATCTGTCAAGGCAGGAAGGACCCTGAACTATGATCACTGTGACTAGCTGTCTGACACCATCACATGCACTGCATCTCCCTTTTTCAACCAGGAACCCAAGAAAGAGGTCTGACAAGCACCTGTGCCAAGAGCAGACTGTTATTTCGGATTTCCTCCCATTTCTTCTTAGTAGCATATCCAGGCATATAGCATATGCAGGGCATTGCTAGGCCTATACAGCCCTACTGCACTAAACACATCTCATCAGTACGTTTTGTTTTTTTACACTGTGAAACAAAGGCCACCATACTACATTGTTCTGTGTTTTAAAGAAACATTAAGCGGCTTTTTTTTTATCATTCAGAAAGAACATCCCAGAAAATTATTTTTTGAAATAAATTCCGCGTTTTCTTTGGGTTTAACCCTATTTCTATACAGTCTATGGTTTAACCGTTTCTGGTGGTTCTAAGACAGCACTCCGGCTAAGATTTAGATACTCATGAAAGCCAAAAGCTCATTTCAGTCTGACTGAGCACTCACTGAGCTTGCTTGGTTATGGTAACGTGAGCCAGCAAGCAATCTATAAACGTGAATGAGCAATCTGCCCACCTGGAAGTAAACATTAACGTTATCTACCACAACCTACAGCTTGCATGAGCGCTCAAATTAATACTAGCAACAATTTCACCTACTGTGGTCACTCGGTGGTAAACGTAGTGAAACGTTGGCTAACAGTTACCGTTAGCCAACTAACGTTAGAAAACATGTTTGGCAGACATGATTGATGATAAAGACTGGCCAGCTAACGTTAGTTAAGTTAGAAAACTTAGATAGGTAGCTAACGTTATCATGGTCTAGAGAGCGTTCATTCTTAAGCAACTTGGTGTGCTAAATGGCTCATTTAACGTCAGGTAACTAACGTTAGCTAGTAAACCTGTAATTTGGGCGAGCTAGCTTAGCTACGGTCATTTCACTTAACGTTACATAACTGTTCTGAGCAAGCTAGCTAGCGTTAGCTTAACTCACATGCGCGCCAAGCTGCGAACGTTTCACTAAACTTGTTTAACGTTAGCTAGCTGAGGTTGTGGATTGGGTATAAAAACGTGATAAATATAACAATTCACATTAAACGTGACATTAAATTACTCGTATAGCCAACTAGTGCAATGCTGATAGCTAACGTGAGCCAACTATGTTCATCATGGCACCGCCATCTATTGCAGCGAGCAAGCGTAAACAACTGGCTTGTCTGCACTAGCTAACGTTAGTAAACTAACCTGAAAGCCTTCAGAAGTAACTAGCGAGTCGCTATATTTATAGATATACAAGAATTCCCAATCATAGCAGCCGATCCAACCAGATACTAGTCTAAAACGGTGACGTGCGCCTAGAAAATAACGTGTAAATAAGTGGCTCCAAACCAGGGCTGACTAGTAACGTGTAACGTAGCTGTGCGCAAACGAGGAGGCCTGAACCAAGTAAAGTTTGCTTATGAAAACGAAAATAAAACGATAATCCATAAGCAGAATACTCACCGCTTCCTAAAACTAGGAACAACACCAGAAAAGCATAGTGAGCCATGGTATTTCGTTAAATTAAACAAAGCAGTAGATGAAAACTGTAAATAACAGCATTGAGCAACTGGAGATCATGGAGGAAATTATAGTCATATGACAAGCTCTAAACCATGTGTAGTGACGTAGTCTTTATCGCTGACCAATCAGCTGCGTAGTCTTTATCTCTGACCAATCAGCGCGAGGAGTGAGTGTTAGCCTGGCGGAGATGGAGCTCACGCCGCTTATCAGCAGGATGGAGGAGCTCATGTTTTTCACTGGTTTCAAGTCACAGGTATCACACTAGTGAGACAGTGGTATATGTCACAGATATTAACGTTAAATCAACAATACAATCAGTGTAACAGTGGGACCAGTGACACAATTTCCATACTGTATTAGTGTTCCAGCCACAACACCGACACATTAATTCTGCAGAGCTCCGTAGTCCCGCCCACTTTGGTGACGAACGTCAGGTGCTACTTTTCGGAAAAAATATAATGGGAGTCAATGGACATTTTTTTAATATACAGATCCTTTCCAAAAAATTTTAATATCATGGAAAAGTTATTTTTTTCCATAATTCCATTCAAAAAGTGAAACTTTCATAGATTATAGATTCATTACACACAAAGTGAAATATTTCTAGCCTTTCTTTGTTTCATTTTTCATAATTTTGGCTTACAGCTCCAGAAAACCCCCAAAACAGTATTTCAAGAAATTAGAATAGTGTGTCGAAAATCAGCATTTACTTCAGTTATTTCAGAGAATGAATGTTTTAGACTGAGTGTCACACTATCATCTAATTGCTTAAAACACCTGCAAAGTTTATCTCTGTTTGGTTCAGTATGGGGAAGACTGCAGACTTGACAATTGGCCAGAAGACCATCATTGACACCCTCCAGAAGATGGGTAAGCCACAAAAGGTCATCGCTAAGGAGGCTGGCTGTTCACAGAGTGCAGTGTCCAAGCATATCAATAGAAAGTTTAGTGGAAGGGGAAAATGTGGCAGGAGAAGGTGCACAAGCAAAAGAGATGACCATAGGCTTCAGCGGATTGTCAAGCAAAGACGATTCCAAAATTTGGCGGAGATGCACAGGGAGTGGACTGAGGCTGGAGTCAGCAATATATAATATTCCGACTTCCGAGTTCATTTGAATACACCGATAGACTGTATAAAAATATGGACAAAGTCACTGTGACGTCACCCATTGCCGTCCCACGGACCGGTAAAAACCGAATTGAGTCTCCTGAAGTCTTTTTCGCCGCCGTTTGTAAAAAGTGCGTCTGCTCCATGTCATTGAGTTCAGTGGTCTGCTCCGTGGAGCCGAAGTGACGTTGTCGGGAGAAGGGTCAACCGGATATGGTCTTCATGGTCCAGGCCATAGAACTATGTAATATATAGTTCTATGGTCCAGGCACAGGATGATTGACAGTTCGGGGTGGAGAAGCAGTTCTGTGGGAGAAGCCCATGACCTGACCAAACCCACCATTTTGCAAAATAACTCGTGGTAAACTTCCTTAAGTTGCTAATGTTTTATAATATAACATTTTATTTTCATCCTCGATTTTACTGTCATTTATTCACATTGAATGTGTGGTATTCTTCACATAATTAACGTTCATTCAGTTATCTTCAATTTATATTCAGGTAAATCAGCTAATTATATTAGCTAGATAGCACAGCCTACCAACTGAGCTCGGTAGCCAAGCTTGACGCACTGCATCACATACGGACGGACGAACATAGGGCAACGCGATTGCCATCAACTATATTGACGGTCAATCAATCACATATGTTATTTTGACAAGACTACTAAAGGTAGCAAGCAGCCAGTGTCCCCATAGTCTTAAATGAGCAAACCACCACCGTCTTTTTGGCTAACTGCTAATTAACTTGACTGTGACAGAGCAGTCTGTCACGGTTTTTCACAGCATGAAACCCCGTTCTGAAAACTTCCAGATAAAGTAGGCATTGTGGGTTAACATGCTAGCTAAAGCATAGTAGCCTACATTACATCGTAGCTGGCATTAACTTTCATCTGCATCCTGTAACCTAATCACAAACATTTACAAACGCAGACTCCATATTCTTTTCCGATAAATTACTGGTTTTATTTTAAACATCCCCGTATTGAGTCAGTCACCGCTAACACTGTGGCTCCATTCCCCGCACATTTTCTTAATTTTTAGGACCTAAAAAAAATTATCCAGGCGTAGAAACGTCTGGTGAGGGTTCTAGTTGGAGCAGCTAGTAACGTTAGCTAGGCAATCACGGTAGCTAGCTAGCCAACTTATATGGCCATCCAGCAAGGATGACTTTAAGGAAGTTAAGTAACTGTTAAATTAAAAGGGCTTCCCATAAACTATCGTTAGCTTGCTAGCTAAATGTTAAAACGACTTGCCCTGAGCTATCGTTAGCTTGCTAGCTAACTAACCCAGCATTGCTAAGCGGGAGTACAGCGATTGCGTACGGGAGGGGGTGGAATAGCTAAATTAATATCTAAATTTATGAGGTTATACAGGTATGGAGCAATTGATTTCAGATACTTAACCCACAGTTTGTTTGGCTGCTTGCTCCGAGATGAATATGTGATGACAAACATGTTGAAGATGAGCAACAAGGCAGTCAATTTATTATGTTACGAACTGCGTCCACAAAACAACAGCTTGTTCACAGTAGGCTACTAAGGGATGTTCTCCATCGATTTAATACTGTGCCAAGCATAGTTTGTATAAAAGTCCCAAGACGCCAGGGCGCGTTTTAGACCAATGATCGTTGTCTCCCCCTTCTGGTCCCGCCCCTCCGAGTGAGGGCAGTGAGAACCCTATAGAACCTATCTATGCCAGTGACCCCAGGACTCAACCTGTCCCTCTGATTGGTCCTGGACAAATGTTAATACCCTGTCCAAATGACACAATATTTAAAAAAATCAGCACATGCAGAGGCATTAGATGAAGGAAAGGCACCTATTGCAATTACATTTTTTTGTGGGAAAAATTTATTGACTGAGTATTTTGACCACATTGCTGCCATTGACTTACATGGTGAAAGACCTATACTGGAGCCAACCGCAGTGGCGCTAGTGAGCAACGGCATAATGGCCGCTCCCAGCCCAACCAGGAAGTGAGCTACAAAACGAAAGCCCAGTCTTGGCCCCTTGGAGAGTGAAAGCTAGTGATGGGCATTTGGTCTGAAATTGGGAATCGATTCCAGAACCAGTTCTCAGTTTTGGAACCGGGTTAAAGAATCCGCTCCAATTTCAAATCAATTTGCTAGCAGCATTGCCATTTTTGGGTTTATCAGCCATCTGATTTCACAATGAGTTTGGCTTTTCTCCGAAAGCCGTTAACTGTCGCCGCGTAACGTTGTTTTGGCTTTTTTGATTGACAGATTTTTTTGATTGTTTTGGGATTTTAAAAAATTAGCCTGCAACCCAACTGCTGGCTAGCTTTATAAAGCTGATGGCTAGACTACTAGCTAGCATTAATCTAATTTTGGCTATTTTTATCTTGCACGTCTTTGCGATTCAAATGTCAATTCTGAATGTGATTAAAGTTTGACCCAGCATTATCAACTTGCTAAAATTTCCTAACTTTTAAAATAGGCCTAGCTACTTTAGGATAGCTAGGCTAGGCCTACCTGTTGCTGGTCTGATGTTAGGCTACTCACCATGTTTCCCTGACGCAGGCATTGCGACCAGCACTGACAGTCAATCCCAAAATAGTCTATCTTGATTCCATTTTGCGTGTATTGGATTGGTTCTAAATAATAACCGGAATTGAGGTTGTCTATTTGAAGACACAATTCTAAACTTTGATTTAAAAAATAATAAAATCAAACGCTTTAGGCTATTTTCCTTCGTCTGGTCTTAAATATTTTTTTCAGAAGCATATCCTAGCCTACTAGGCTACTACAGCAGCAGGTTTTTTAAATTTGTTTTTAAATCATTGTCACCGTCAATTAAAAAACACTGTGGGAAAAGAAAACGTGAAACAAGTGACGGACTACAACCCCTGGCAAAAATTATGGAATCACCACTTAGAGGATGTTCACCCAGCTTTTTTACTTCGTAGCAAATAAACAAATCACAGATGAGACAAAACCATTTTTGTTTAATAGCTGAACATTCTGGCTTTGTGAAACATACCTCAAAGCTTTTTAAGAGTTCTTAAGACTTATGTGAATTCCCGATATGTTAAAATGTGTACTTTTCAAAATGCTATCTAACCATGAAGGAGTTGAGTACCAAAGCTGAAATGTGGTTGATGAGTAGATCTAATATATCTGTTTAGCTGGTGTAAATTTCAGAAAAAGTTTTAACTGTCCACATGGTGATCCATTGACAAGACGGACGGTAGTGTTTTAGACTTTTTTTCACCCGGACCCAAATTTGGATGGATGTCATTCCTTTACAAATGAATTGATTAGCCTGTACTTGCTTGTGACCATAGACATACACCTATAGATAATACATCTGTGATATGGGATGTATATGTCCACTCGTATGGGCACAGGGTGACCTCGAAAATCATGTGCGACTGAACAAAGTGGCTCCTTTGGGTGCATATAACTTGAAAAGGGAAGGGGGGTACAAGTAATCTGATGTCATATTCTTGTAATTTGGAAGAAAGTAAGTTAGGATACCAAGTTTCAGCTCTATAGTTGTTACCAGTCCCAAGTTATAAGCTTCCAAAGTCGGAAAAAATCACATTTGCACGTTTTCACGACTCGCGAGCGCGAAAGATGGAGGTTTTGAGAAAATTTCAGGAGGCCATATCTCGGAAACGACATGTCGTATGAGGCTAATTTTTCATACAATGGATTATTATGATGGAGTTTCATCAAAATCTGAGAGGGTCATGCAGGGACCATTGGTTGATTTGACACGGAATGACCCTTAAGGAATCAAAATACATATTTCAGTAACTGTTAACACAGGAACTGTATCTGGAGGCAGAGAGATTGTGTTAATGATAAACATGTGTTCTTCTGCATGGTTGGTCCTTTGCAGGAAGTGTGGGTAAGGAGTGAGAGTCTGTGGTCATTGTAGCAACTTCTGTGGTAAGTGTAAAACTGTTGGATACATTTCCAGCCTGTAACATGTATGTATGAGCCAACCCATACATGTTATTCCGTGTTTACGATTGGCCTCTTCAGAATAAACAAAAGGCTTTTGAGAACTGTGAAAGATTAAAAACCCTTCAACAAATGATTACAGAAGGTTTGCTTTGATTTTTAAATATTTATTTAATGACACAAACAAACTAGAATACAGACTCTCACTCTCTCCTAGGGAATATCTATATACAGTATATAACATACCCTTATCACCTTTGTTGTGAAGCATTAAAAAGACTATCCAATGTTATATTTTGCTGTTATAGACTTTTGTTGACTGTAACATACCCATTACCTTTGAACCTTTTTTTAAATGTATAAATCCAATTTGGAAACATGGAGCCTTAAAAGAACACACAAAGAATGGAATCTGCCAGTTATGCCTTCCCAGCCAGTATAATCTTAAACATAAAATCAACCCAAAGGGGAAAATCAAAACAGAACAAAGATGAAAGGCTCTAACAGGTGTCTGGTAGATGACTACCGGCATTGGCACTGATCTTATAAACTACTTCAGGTTGTCAGTACTACCAAACAGAATTCAAGATTTTGTTTCCCCATCCTTACCAGCCACCCAAACAGTATCATTTGGCAGAGTTGCATACATGTACGCTACTTTTTAAAACCATTTTTGGCACCTCTTCCACTCAAATCAGTGGAAAAACAGACGATCACATGGGTCCAAAATCTTAGGTCATCACAACTTCACAAATTAAAATGTTTATCTTTTTTAGCCGCATTGTTTGGGTGACATTTGGGGTTTTAAAATGACCCTAAACCACCCTCCAGCTACCGAAAAAACATCTGCAAAAAGTATGGGGAAAATGTTGCATTTTCTTTTTCATCATACAAATCTATAATCAAAAATAATTTCTCTGAATTCTGTACGCATTCCAAACATAAAACTTTGAAGGGTCCATAGGTTGTTCCATTTCTTTTGCAAGTGCGCATTGAAAACATTAAAACATATTTTCATTTTGAAAATGCTGCAGCAATACAAACTGAACAAAAAAACAAAACAAAAAATGCTTCAAATGTAGACTGACTGACAGGACAGTGCACAAATTATATTCACCCAAATAGTCCACACTTCATTGTAGCATTGAGAACGATATGTCAAATAAGAAGGGGGGGGGGGGGACCTCTTTACCAATACATAAACATATTAAACGATAACAGGGAAAACATGGAAATTGGTTTAATCTGAAGTAACAAAAAATAAGTTTATGAATGATACAGACAGGGACTGAAGTCAGGTAGGTTGAGCATAATTTTACACACCATCAATCCCAGAACTGTTCATGCCCTACACTAACATACAGTGTTGCTTAGAGTTCTTTATTTAAACTATGTCACCACAACAGAACCAGATAGCATACGAAACTTGCGTCTCTAGTCTATAAATGGTGTTTGGGGGAAAAACAAGAGGAGCCAGAATTTTTAGTACAATTCCCATTTTCCAGACATAGACAGGTAGATGCCCCTGCAGTCCCTACCCCCCCGCCCCCATTTAAATCTCAGCCGTCCATAAAAAAGATGTCTAATACAAAAAAAAACTCATAACTCAAAATGACGGCAACAGAAGTTGCACTGGAGCTCAAAAAAATATTTGAATGAATAACCATTTACAAGTGAAAACCTTCAGCAGCATTACCAAATTCTACAAACAAATGATGTGCTGTCTTTTTTGGCACATTATTAAAATGTCTTATTCTGAAATAACAACCCTATTATCTTCCCTGTGTATGTGAATTATGGGCTGAAGTGACAATGAAATAAGTTCATCCTACACTTTCTGATTGTAAAAATGTAGTGGAGGGACTTGCACAAAAACGTTTTTAAATGAAATTCCACTGATAACACTCATCCAATGAGGAGCAAAACAGATGAACTTCCAATGTATTACAATTCTCCATTTTCATCCATTTTTGTTAAATGGGTAAGATTAAAGTCAAAGATCTACTGCATGAGAAACAGTGATTTTAAAAAAGTGTCTTAAATCATCAAAAAAAGAAAAAAAAAAAGAAGAAGAGAAGAATGCCATAAGCTCGCAAAACACCAAGATCAAAGTTCCAAAATAAATACTGTTTTTTTTTTCCCTTAAAAAGGCCTTGTTTTTACTTTTCTTGCTCGTGTTCAGAATAGAATGGCCTTTGCTTCTCACAAGCAGTCTGAAGATGGACAATATTCTCTTTAATGGGCATGCAGTCAGCTGACCCAGTCTCATTTGGTAGGGCCGTATCCATTCAGTTGTCGGATGCTCGGATGATTAGGGTAATCGCAACATCCATTTGACCCTGGATGACACCAAGTACTTGGAGCAGTTGGTGGTCAGTATGAACCTACCGTCTCTGTTTATGCCACATAGTTGTACTGATTGGGATTCTCCTTGTCACGCTCCATGTAGTCCCTGTCAATGAGTGACTCTATTCTCTTCTTTAAGTCAGCAGGCTGCCATAAAAAGGAAAAATAAGAAAATTAACATCCACCTTGACTAAAGCCAACAGTCATGACCTGACACACTGTATTAGGTTTTGACTGCAATTAGAAAAAAAAAATAATAATCCAGAAGTGAGGTAAAAAAAAATCTCCTCATTAGACCCCTGTGGTTATGACACTTTACCACAAGATGGCATGAAGAGAAGCAGTCGATTCTTTGCTTAGCATAAGCCTTTATCCAGAAATGAGATCAATTGCACAAATATTAAACTGTTTTGTCTCTCAACAGTGAATATATAGATAATGGACGCTTTACTCACCAAGTCTGAAACAAATATAAACAACAGGGTTATTATGTAATTTATGAATAAATGCAGTAACTTCTGGTAACAGTCAGATGGACTAACAGGACCAATGAGTTGCACAATAGATGATTTTTGCTCACCTTAACTGGGAATTTCAGCTGGTTGTACACCTCAGAGACCAGCAAGTTGTGGCTCAGAGTCTTCCTCATCTTCATGATCCGCACAATGGCCGCATCTATCTGGTACTGCCGGTCCTGGAAGACACGTTCTGTGGTGCTGGCCTGCTCCTCTACCTGAAAAATGAGCGTCACAAACGTTTTAACGTGCGCAGATCAAGTTCTGTCAGGAAACTCTTATCATAGCCGACCAATCAAGCGTCCCATACTCAACCAATCACATGCACACACCTCTAACGGAGCGCCCTTTTTAAGCCAAGAATCAGTTCTCTCTGTACTGCTTGAATGCTGATGCGCTGCTCTTTGTTTGCTTATGGCTTGTGTTAAAAGAAATTTTCTGTCACCCTCCACCACCCCAGCTTCCACCTGTTGTTTGGATCTGCTTTAGTATGGGGGGTTTCTGGTCATCTCCTATTTAGCGGGGGGAGATGCCCATGCTCCGGAGCAGTACTAAAGCAGATCCATTCACCGCCAAACTAAAATAATTATGCAGCACATTCATTCATTAAACATGTCATTTAATACGCGAGTTGTCCTGACCGAAAATTATTATTATTATTTTTTTAGAAACCCGCCATCGGGTTGCAGAAAGATGCAGATATGGCCAACTAAAAACTTGGGACAGCTACCTAACCTAATGCTTGGAGCAGGGTCTATGAGTGAGTGACAGAGGAAGGGAAAGCAAGAGATGTGAGAGAGAAAAAAGAGGAAGCATACCGTTTCTTTCATCTGGATCTGGTTGATCTTTATCCTGAAGAGCTTATGTCTGAAGTCATCGTTGCAAGAGAATTTGTCACCATCCTCCACATCTTTGCTCTTAGGGATTTTAGACAGGACTCTGGCCTTTCCGCAAGCTAGGGACTGTAATGTCCGCCGCAGCTCACTGTCCTCTGCATGCGCACGAACACACACACACACACACGTTATATACTTGCTACACAGCCATCCTTGGCTAACATGGCTTCAGAGTTCATGCAATTATATAGGTGGATATCTACCCTATCTGTTCTGGCGTCAATATGCAAAATACATAAGTCTACTACAAAACATTCTACCTTACCCAAGAGCTGGGCACAGTGATTATTTTAAAAATACGTTTGCTCAGATGACGCAACAAACTGTCAACCACACTAAACATGTTCTGTCAGCATAATTTCCCAGTGACTGAGGGATTACGGTCTGTTCTGTGGATAAGAATGTTCTATGTATAACCAGAGTCTAAAGAGCATTTGTTTTCCCTCTTAAACGTTTAAGTGGCTAACATGAGCTTAAAGGACCAAAAGGTCAGTTAAGAAATATATATATATATATACACACACACAAACCCCAATTCCAAAAAAGTTGGGACAGTATGTAAAACTCACATAAAAGCAGAAAGCAGTGATTTGTAAATTCTCTTTTACATATATTTAATTGAAAACAGTACAAAGAGAAGATATATGTTTTACCTTATCTTAACAACCCTTAAAGTGATCCATCCATATCTACTGCATATCTGGCAGAAGAGTGATGGTTTGAGGCTTGTTTGATACCTCAAACCCTTGATGACTTACAGCCATTTAGCCAACCATGGGTTCCATAGTATTCCCGTGTAATTTACACCTTAATCTAGTCCCACCCCCCAATTCCCATAGAGATCCATTCGAATGCAGAGAGGTTACAGTATTGCTTGGTACCTGAAAATAAGATATCAAGAGTCTTTTGATGTTGTTAGGTCACAGACATCAGGAAGTCATGGCATGCAAAGGATATGTGACCAAATATTAAAAATTTAAAGGCACAGTCAACTTAGTGTGTATAAACTTCTGACCCACTGGAATTGTGATATAGTGAATTAAAAGTGAAATAATCTGTAAACAATTGTTGGAAAAATTACTTGTGTCATGCACAAAGTAGGTGTCCTAACTGACTTGCCAACACTAAAGCTTGCTAACATAAACTCTGTGGAGTGGTTAAAAATTAGTTTTAATGACTTCAACCTAAGTGTATGTAAACGTCCGACTTCAACTGTATATATATATATATATATATATATACACATATACAGTTTGAGCTAGGCTGCACAATTGCACCAATGGCCCCCTTGAAAACACAAATGCCCCGCTGAATTATTATACATGGCCAATTGGGCCCACTATTTTAAATAGGTAAATAAAAAAAAATGCTTCATGAAGCATTGCAAATTAACTAGAACTGTTGCTGTATTATCAGTTATGGCAAATTATGAATTGGTATCTGACTCCGCTTGTTTGAAAGGTAGGCTAAGCAAATAATGTGATATACAGTGCAGTCCGTACGTATTTGGACAGTGACATAATGTTTGTTGTTTTGGCTGTGTACTCCAGCAAATTGGATTTGAAATGGAACAGTGACTATGAGGTTAGAATGCAAAAACGTTTCAGCTTTAATTTGAGGGCTTTTACATCCATATCCAGTGAACCGTTTTTCCAGTGAACCCCATTTTAAGGGACAAGAAGTAATAAATAACAAACTTAAATAGACATCTGTCCAAATACTTACGGACTGCAATGTATCTGACTGCGACAAAAAACATCTGCCCCATGAAGGACGGAAAGCAAGCTTTAAATGGAGTTTTAAATTGTATTGGCCCAATACTGCATTGAAAGCAGGACTTAATACTGTAGTTTCAAAATAGTCTCCTGAATGGAAGATAAATTAATATGTTGCTATGGTTCTTTGAATTTGCTTGGAATAAGTTAATTACTTCAGTGTTAGCTGACATGTCGGTTGCTAATAATAATAATAATATGAGACTGATGAACTTTACAACTCTGTGAGCCGCCTTCATTTAATATTTGCCATATATCTATATTAATTTTATTAACGTTGCACTGCCACCCTGTGGTTACTTTTAGTACCTACAATGTATAGACTGAAGCAAAATTATTTAATTTCTCACCAAGTCAAGCTGCTGTGCAGCATGGTTGATTGCAGGTGTGTTACTTTCCTAGGTTTACTAAGCCTTGGAAATATTTGAACATACTATACACTTGGTAATGAACAGTTACTGAACCATTAATGTGATCATAAAAATTAGTAGGTTAAAGTGTTCATATTTTCCCATGCAAATGTTTCAGATTGCCAGTAGCATTCGGTGTAACCTGCTGTGTGTATGTGCTAGCTTGTTAGCTAATATATTTGCATTAGCTTGATATATGCCTTGTGTAATTGCACGTACACGTCATATTGAGGGTATGTTTTCATTACATTATTGTGGTGTGTATTTCTCTTGTGAATTGTATTTGGCCCGTTTATTTACATTTCGTCGACTGTATAGTCAGCCACGCTCACACTCATATTGATTAGCTAGCTAGCTTCCATGCACGTTCCATTTAGGACACCCCTATGTAGTGTTACAGTCGTTCATGAGTGTGCATTCTAGTATGTATGCATGAGTGTGTATTCTAGTATCTATGCATGAGTATGTATTCTAGTATGTATGCATGAGTATGTATTCTAGTATGTATGCATGAGTGTGTATTCTAGTATGTCACGCTGTATTCTAGTATGCATGCATGCAATGTACTGATGTATTGTTCCACCTATTTCTGTATTTGCAGTTTTACAAACAAAAACAACCTTCAACCAAGTCAAGAGGAAAATGACAGAAAAGTCAATCCTTGTCTTATCTGTCTAGCTCTGTAGAGAAGCACGCTGTAAGGGCAGAACACTCTGATATTGGTTAGGCTTCACCCATTTCTTACAGTGACCCCAGTGTGTATATTAACACAAACCTATTCCTGTTGCCTGTTTAATTTCCTCCAAGGTGAATTCCTCTCCTTCGTTAAACATGAGAAGCACCAATGTCTGGAACAGGGACACTTGGAGCTCTTTTTTCCCCTGTAAAGTAAAGTACATTTCATGTACAGCACTTAATTTCCCCAACAAATATAGACAAATAACTTCAATGTGTTTTTTTTTTGTTTGTTTGTTTTTAAACCATCACCTAATGAATTAACTATAAGTACATGACCATTAACATGTGGAAACATAACACTACTTAAAAAAAATACATAAGGCAGATGGACATGCAAAAAGCAAAAAGAAATACCTCCTTAAATTCAGCTTTCAAGACACAATGCCCCAATGTTGACTGCCACTGTAGTTTCCGACCACTGTGCTTCCCAAGATAAAAGCTCTTGAAAATCTCTTGTAGTTTCACCATCTGGAAAAACAAAACAAAAACGTCAACGGCTTGCGAAACAGACAGGGGTCACCGCAGTCCAAGTGGCGTTATACCAGCTGAACACTGACCTCTGGAGGTAAATGCACTTCCATAGGCACGTAGCTTGGCCAGTAGCCCATGGTGAGAATGTTCACCGTCAGCTCAATGTTGCCAGGGACGTTCTGACATTGCATATGCTGGAGAGGAGAAAGAGACATTTCTTACGATAGTCACCTTAAAATAATGAATTAGATAAAATGTAACATCAAATCAGTCGTTTCTTTTTCGTTGGAAGAAGTTATAATTGAAAAATGTTATAATGAAAAATGTTCTTGTGAGACGATTTAATTTGCTTGAATCTGCTCCACATGTGCAAAAAGCAGTCCACTGAAACGTGTTACTGTAACTTACCTGAATTATTTCATAAGAAGTCTATAGTCCTTTGGAGTTGCTAGACAAGGTGACGATCTAGCTAAAGTCGGACCTTTAAAGGTTGTATCAGCGATTTTGGGTGACGTCACTTCTGAAGCGAAATCCCAAACAAACATACTTATGAATAATTATGTTATGTTTTAAAAAATAGTGTTCAAGCATCCAGAATTATAACCACGTTAATAACGTTTGTAAGAAACCAAACCGTTTGTAAATCCGTCAAGATTTCAGCGAGATAAGAGTATTAGCGTTTGTGCAGATCATTGTGATTGGTTGGAATACTGTTTATTTTGGTTTTGAGTGGTTGGTAGTACCATTTGTTTTTGTGTACGATCTCGGAGCATAGGCTGCCTGCAGAGACGCGGTTTTTTGACGGCCTGCTTATGGGGCGGGCAGCTAGCGGATCGTGAGGAAAAATCAGATGAATGTGATCATTTATGTTTCCACCCAAAATCGCTGATACAACCTTTAATTGCTGGTCGTTTCGCTTCCTTGCCAAAGTGAAGAATGGCCTCTCATTGAAAATCTCCCGAAAAATTAGTTTCTGTCACTTTGTGTGGCTGCAGCGTAGCGCCTCATTCACTCCATCTACTCGCGACAGAGACAAAGCTACAAGATTCCATTCATAGTCTATGGATAACGGCGACAAACAGTGGGAGGGGCGGAGTCAGTACACAGCAACAAATAACCCGTATGTTTGTCTCTCTGAAATGTTGACGACTAGGGTGTGTCCCAATATTCTTCACTCCCCACTTCCCTTCCTCCACTCCCCCACTACCACTCCTCTCCTACCCGGAAGTATAAAAAACTGCTTGAACGTTTTGAGTACAATTATTAACATGTACAGTATACAATTTACTTGACATTGCCGTTTGCGTCGAGACATTAATGAATAATTAACCATTAATACGTAATTAAGATGTATTCAGCAACATTAGATTAAAACACAAAGATCTGTTTCCGGGGCAAGGAGTAGAGGAGGTGGTAGTGGAGGAAGGGAGGGTGCATTTTTCGACTATTGGGACACACCCCTAGTCAACTTTGTCGCACTACCAACCAATCAGAACAGACGCCACTCTAGACGGTAAAAAAAAAAGAAAAAAAAAGTGTCCGACAGTATTTCTGAAAAGCAGCTCATTGTCACAGTCTTAAACCACCCAATTTTATCCGATAACAGTCTATAGGGATTTATTTTTATTTATTTATGTATTTATTTATTTCGGCACGCATATAGTCACACTTTATCACAATTTCTGTAATATGCCCTGACAGAACACATTACCTGATGTTAGAAAACTTGAGGTTTGAACAGAATTTCAAGACTGTCGGCATGTCTAGTGACTGTATTGTCTTTGCAATCAAGTGTTTACAATCGTTGTTGATAATAAGTTGTTGATGTTGCACCAAATGCACTTACAATGCCCCCTTGTCACTGTTCGTATGGCATGCCTTGTCATTGTCATTTCTTGTCATTTCGCAACAATGTTACACGCGGCAAAAATTTTCATTCACAAACAAACATTAATACCAAGAAACATGCACTCATGTACACTCAAGAAACATGCACTCATGTACACTCAAGAAAAGGGGGGGGGGGTGAATAAAAGAAATACAGATAAAAATTACAAATATTCAGGCCTACTAAATAAATAGTGAATCTTACAAACCTATTCAGACATTAATGTACTGTATATTTGTGGGTCAGATAAATTTCTTTTTAAATAATTTTACATTTTAAAGTAAATTATACTATTTTTCTTATTTGGCTAAACTTTAACTTATTTGTGAACACAATTTTCTGAACAAAACAATAGTAATAAATAATAGTAATAATAAAAATAATGCATTTTATTCATGATGTGCTTTTTATACACCCAAAGCACTGGATGCAGACAATTGTTCAAACGTATAGGGGTCGATTTACTAATATCCCAAATAGGGGTGTTATTTTGCACCTGTTATCATGTCACATTTTGCGGGCGATCAACTTGATGGCTCCAGACTCCAGTCGCAAACAGCCGTATTTAAATTAGAGATTTTGCATGTTTGGAATGGTTACACTAAGAAAACGGTGAAAATGTTGGCAGCAATGTTGCAGGTGAAAAACAATTTAATGAATGGGAAAAATGTATAAATCCTGTTATTTCAGGAGATGACCATCAGATAATTATTCTATATGACTGACAAGTTTTACAAACATTTTACTTACAGTTTTTTTACAGTACAGTACTAAAGTTTTTTTATTTTTTTATTTTTTTTAAACTGTCAGTCATATAGAATAACACCAATAATTATTTATCAAGTTAAATAACGGGATTTATAGGCTACAGCTAAATAGCAGGATTCATACAGTTTCCCCCCTTCATTAAATTATTTTTCACTGGCAACATTGCTGCCGTTTTTTTTTTTAATGGTATTTTTTTAATTTTAATTTTATTAAATTTTTTTTTTTTTTACAGTATAGGCTACTGTTACACTGGATGTCGCTTAGTTTCTGCCGGGAGTTAGATATTTGTCAGGACTGAAATGACCGTAACTATGCTTACTAGCATTACCCGCGCCGTTGATGTCACATAAAATCACATTTCCATTTGATCATGGGTTTTATTTTGATAGTTTTTATTTGCTTTGTTAATCACTGTTTGTTATAACACACATTATATTTCTTGTTTGATTCAAATACTAGTTACTCTTGTATTCTGTAACATGATTTGTTTCATGCTTAAAAAATGTATTCTTACTGTTCGTGATGTATGTATCCACATATTCTCTTTTTGTGTATTTTGAACGTTAGCTAGAATGGGCCAGTTAATTAGCCCCCGTTATTATGCAATCGTTCAGAACTTCAGTTATGGATATTCCAAACACACCTGTACGTGTCTTGCTACAATGACAGCCGTCATCTTATCGATTGCGTCTTATAATACCTGCTTTCCATTTGTATTAAAATGAACTCGCAAATACCTTTCCAAAACTTGCTTTCGGGCTTAGTAAAGCACTTTACACGTGCTAAAGTAATCTATTTGCATGACTTCCCACTATTTCACGAAATAATAACGCCTAATTTTGCATATTCATTCAGACTAACCCGCAAAAATGAAAAATCCCTGTATTCAATTTTAACACGCGCAGTTCTCTTAGCACCTCGTTAGTTGATCACCTCGGATGATTTTTTGTGGGTGGTAACAGTTTTTGTACACACAAACCTTTAGTAAATCTACCCCATAGTGTACACAGCTGAATTGCACACAGCTGAATTGCACATTATTTCCACTATAAATGATTGCCATTTGACACTTTCACATTACACAAAGTTTAAATGACCATTCTCTTCAAATGGGAAGATGAAAAAGCACAGGGCCAAGTGACATGAAATAATTTAGGAAACATTGGATAGCGTGCTTTGGAATAGAGCTGGCTTAATTTGTGTGTGCTAAGATAGCCAATATTGTTTTTTTTGTAACTTGGCCCCATTTTGATATACTTTTAACGACAGGCCTGGATTTGGCAAGTTTTATGACATGTAGACCGTGTTTTCTATGCATGAGTAACTTGCCATTTTTGTATGATTTTTTTTAAAAGATATAACATACAAGCAAGGACATTCTAGCTTTGAAGCTATGTTACCTGTTTGAACTGCACCATTATGTCCTTGGACAGCTCCATGTCTTTGAACATACCTTCCAGTTTGCTGGTGAAGGCCGCTCCACATTCTGCCGGCATAAAACAAGGAACGGATATCAACATAAAAAAATAATTTTGACTGGTGACAAATTCTCAGTGAAAGATCTGGTTACTACTGTGATGTTTTAGTTTCTAAAAATGCACCACAAGAGGAACATGGACAATGTCTCTCATTGAGAGACACTGGACCAATACTGAACTTTTAAATTGCAAAAGGTGGTTTGATTCAAAAAGAACTGACCGTGTTTCAGTTTAGACAGCATGGATTTCTCTGCATCCACAGATGCACTCTTTCCCACCAGCAACCTTTTTGCCAGATCCTTCTTGTAAAAGGCCTCAAAAACATCTTTACCTGCAAAACATAACTGCAGCAATAAGGCTATGTGAATTCTTCACTGACGATTGACACAGCAAAAGGGAAGTGACAAACCAACAGGGCAGTTTTACAGCCATGTAAGTCTGGAGCGCCTCACCATAAATGAACCGGAATATGATCATGATTTTGTCCAGCATCTTCTCCAGTTCTTCATCTGTGGCCTCCTTGTTCCCAGCTCTCAACTTTGAATCCACATATTTGGCTGAAAAAACAACATCCTAGATGAGTTCTCCAGCAGTTGTACAGGCAGTCTGGTAGGGGCGGGAATAACCGCACAAAATTCAGGGCTTCGCTGGGGTGGTAATCTGTGCACAGAGCTGCAACTGATTCTTACCCGTCCGCTGTTATGGAGCGATTGGCTCAAATTGGTTTAGTGCTCTGTGAAATGGACTAGCCGGGATTACATCACTGCTCTCCCTGACCCAATTAGTCACACAGAGACAATGACAGTTACAGCAGACGCTGGGAAGAATACTTGCCGATGAGTTCAGCCGGTTTGTTCAGCCTTTTGTTGATGAATGTCTCAAATGCCTCCTTCATTGCATTGACAAACTTTTCATTCTTCAGGAAGCAGACATCAATGACATGATCCACCTTATCCTTGAAGTCCAGGAGCTCCTGGACCATAGTTTTGTCCTTCTCTGGGTTGATGACTATTGTGCTTCCGAAGGCCTGTGAAACATGAACAAAAAAAACTCTCAAAGTCTGAGAATAAGAAATTCCCTTTATTTTCAAAAATATTAAAATCACTCAAGCCAAAAAAAAAAAAAAAAGTTAATTGTTGTAGAAGTTCATAGTTCCACTATCCACTCACAAAAAATAAGAGGCCAATCACACATGCATTGCCTCTCTTAAAGCACAGATGTACTTTGGTAGAACTTTGGGTTGTGTAGTTACCTGGTCATGATACGAGTCCAAATGGTGGCGAAATATGTTCATTAGTTGCTCTGTGCTTTCCTGGGGTGATAATCCAGAATAGGGTATTTGTCGCTCTTCATTCACTTCTATAGGGCAGCTAAAACGGTCTAAAAATGACACATATACGAACGCGAATGAAGCAGATTCTTTCAGTACAAACAATAACCAGTCCTTGTACATATTTTATTTTTTTATTTTTTTTATTAAATGGCCCTTTCCTGGCTTTTTCATATTTATTTGTAACATAGATCCGGTAGGTAATTCTTGCACCAGAAACAGCATTAATGCGCAAATGCATCAGAAACCACTCATTGGTCCAAATTTCCACGGAAGCAAGCGTTCCTGGTAGTATATATCTATGGTAAACAAACCGACCTGCCGATATTTTTCTAGTCTTTTCTGGTAGCTTGCTAACAACATTGAAGAATACTTTTATAAATAATTTTAATTACACGAAAAAAAATACATAAGAGGACTGGTTATTGTTTGTATTGACAGAATCCGCTTCGTTCTCGTTTGTATACGTGCTAGAAGTGGCATTTTGAGACCGTATTGAGGCATTTTGAGGCATTTTTGTTTTAGCTGCCCTATAGAAGTGAATGGAGAGCAACAAATACCCTATTCTGGATTATCACCCCAGGAGAGCACAGAGCAACTAATGAAAATATTTCGCCACCATTTGGACTCATATCACGGCCAGGTAACTACACAACCCAAAGTTCTACCTTCAATTGTCTCTGTTGATAAGAGGTTTCTCACAACATTGTACTGATTGTTACACATAATACACCAGTAAACGTCTGTCTGTGTTCTGTGCTAGGGTTGAAACAGGTTTCCTCAAGCCAGAACGCTGTATGTGGAACCATTGTTGTTTTTGCCAAAGTGTTTTGAAGGACAAGAATCCCAAGATTCCCTACCTTGATGTACTCAATCCAGTGCTGCAAGAGAACCTGCACGCCCCCACGCACTCGGCTAAAGAGCTGATACAGCAGAGACAGGTCCTGGATTCTGTTCTCATCCAGGAGGTGATTCAGACCTGAATAGAACAACACAGGGAAGACCAGAGGCCACTCTTAGCACTTTCATTCCATTCTTAGTCACTTTAGTTTGGTCGAAATAAAACATTCCTAATCAGTTACTGGCAGATATATGCAAACCTAATGAACAACTTAGGGCCTGATTTACGAAGACTTTTAGCGGGTGCAAAACCTTTTAGCCACACACAAAACAAATACCATGACCTATTGGTATTGCATGTGCTAAAAGGTTTTTGCACATGCTAAAGGTCTTAGTAAATCAAGCCCTTAGAGCAAAGTACAATGGCCACATTTATTTTTAGGAGATATACCTTTCTGGAGAGTTGCCGTCAGGTGTTCACCCAGCAATTGCTTTTCCACTGTGGCAATGAGGGGTTTCCTACAAGACAATGAGAGACAGTTAACCACACCAAAAGTGACAAAACTAGTAATTAAACTGCCCTGGTCCAACATAAAACAGATTTCTGTAGATAAATAATCAGCGCAGATTCTAATGCATATTCATCATTTTATCTAGCAACTCACTGTGTGCTCTGGTCTAAATATGTGATCACCCTATCAGCTTCTTCTTCCAAGCGTTTGTTTACATGATGGAGATACTCGGGAACCTACAAAGGAACAAAGGTGTTTTTAATATAACGTCACACGGACTGTGGCAGCAGGAGCAGGGACTACGCAGCCACGTAGTCCCCTCCCCCCTGACGGCTGATCAATCACCTCTCTCTCTTGCATCAACCTCTGTCCCTCTGCCGCGTACAACCGGTTGGTCTCCTCCAGAAACCGCTGCTCAAACGAGTCCTGATAAATCTATCGGGCAAGAGAATCTTTCATTAGTCAGAGAACTCTCAAGTGAGGCTAAAATTAACACTTTGACCTGCACTGGCAGTATAAATCAGAACTTCATTTTTCACTCTACCCGGTAGGTTCCATTTCCGAAGGAAACCAAAGATCTCACAACCTTTGAAGGTTTGTGTTACTTAAGTACTATAATATAAAGCTTTTGCTTCAACCTCAAACTAACCGGTTAAATAAAAGCTTCATACACTGATTGCATCTGATTGCCCTGCTACTTATGTACTGCAAATAAATTCAAATAAATTACAAACTTGTAATAGTTGTAATATTTGTAGAGGAAGTGCCTCAACGGGGCATCCTCTGAATGAAAATGCCCGAATGTAATTGACCACAACAAAAACACTGTCTTTCCACTCAGAAAACACCACTGCGAAGCATGACGTCTGTTGTACCAAATCCAGAACAGACAGTCAATATGCCAGGATTTGTAGGGTAAGTGATTGAAAGTTCCTGAGTAAGGGCCTGGGCGGACAGGGAGGCCACACCTGCAGGTCAGACAGCATGCTCAGGAGACTGCGCAGCAGGCTGCGATCGATGGCCTCGCCGTTCCGCTCCCTCTCGATAAGCAGCAGGATTCCGTCGATGGTCTTGTTCTGCACCTTCTGGTCGCTGATGATGTAAAACCTGAAGAGCTCCAGGCCCATGTCCCTGGGGGTAGGTGTCGTCACGTTAGTGCTGCTCAGGTAGCCGAACGCACGGAGCTGCACAGCTGCCACATGCATGTGTTCCCAAACTCCAAGGCCACAAAACACAACATTCTGGCTGCATGTATACCTCTGTGCTTTTGTCCAACCATACTTACATTATGCCCAATGCTGGAAGAAAAACTATTTTGCTAAACAGTCAGCCGTGCAGCAAATTTAAAATATTCAACAGCTTCCACCATTGAAATTAGCAGCGGATCTATTGCACTACAGTTGACTGTACTAATACCTTACAACCTACGAGGATACCGCAGATCTATTCATATTTGGGGCTTTGCAATTCGTCCATCAGCTATGCAATTTCGTGTGTTATTTGGCCATTAAAAATGTTTCCTGAATTAAATACGGTTCCTCAATTACAAGGGATCCCCCAATCGTGGGAAACCATGGTATCATCTGTCAATTTATGAAAGGGAAAGAGAGTAAATTTTCCCACTTTATAAGCTGTTCTCGGTAACAGCACCTACTAAATAAATTTAATGTACACTGGATTTAAACTGTACTATTACAAATTTGAAGGATAAAAGATGTCAAATACCCTCTCTTTTAAGTGGTGAAAAAGGGAAGGAAGATGTAGCAGATGTTTAATCTGTAAAATTGAAAAATTGCACTTAAAATACATGTATGCCTACATATCACATAACACCTACCATACAGTATTGTATTAGAACGGATATAGTCAACTTACCAGATTGATGGCAGCATTGAATTTTGTAAAACATAGGTTCGATCCAAAAATAAAAAAATACTTCTAATCATGATCTGTAAAGACAAACAAATTGTCACATTAACAGCAAAATAATAAAACAATGGATGGCTAGTTAAAAGGTATTTGAGTAACCAATTCCAAACCATTTAATTGCAATGAGTTAATGTTAATATTCACCATAAAAAAAGAGAGCAAATAATGGAACTACACTGAAGAGATAGCTGAATGCTAAAGTAACCGGCAGCAACGACCTGAGCAAAGGCCTTTTCCATTTTTTGAATTTAATTTGTAGTGACATAATGAGTACTATAAATATAATGAGTGACTTAAACGTCAATATTTAATAACTCAGCTTACCATTTGTCTGCAGTGATCTTGCCAGCATTTGTCTATCTTCTTCAAGAAGAGGACACTGTCCAGTGCCTCTGTGGAGGCAGAGTTAAGAAAACAAACACAGAAGCACTTCATCTATTCTTTCCAGTGAACAACAGTTCAGCTTCAGAACTCAATCTGTACTCCGAGTTCCGCACTGCTTCTATTCTTTCCAGTGAACAACAGTTCAGCTTCAGAACTCAATCTGTACTCCGAGTTCCGCACTGCTTCTATTCTTTCCAGTGAACAACAATTCAGCTTCAGAACTCAATCTGTACTCCGAGTTCCGCACTGCTTCTATTCTTTCCAAGGAAACGTGCTTACAAATCTACACTCACAGGGAAACCGCTGATGTGTCAGCCTCTGTGGGTTTCCTTCCACAACAGTTTTTTTATTTTACAGAATATACACATGCTTATGTATACTGGCCGATAAAACAAAAGAATTGCACAAAACAAAAACAACCGATGGTCAGCTGGGACTATGTCCCGTCAATAAAATGAAAAAAAAAGTCTATCGTTTATTTGTAATCACTTTCAGTTGGAGGAATGCGTTTTAAGTTGGATGAATATGAAGAAATGTAATAAAAAATAAAAAAAAGATTAAGTTTGTTTCGTTAAAGTTTTGTCATAAAAATAGTTTTTTTTAAGAATGGCAAGACTTTAAACAGTTGAACATGAAGCATAGCAGAACCGCCAAACAATCGATAACGGCTGATGTTTTTCTAAATAACCGAGAATCGGTATCGGACACAAATTTTCATATTGGTGCAGCCTTAATATACACATAAATGTATATGAACAATAAAGTTTAATTGAAAATGAAACAATATAATGAAGCTGTACTTTTCCCAATAAATGAGCAAATATAAATACTGAAACTGAAATGTCCCCACACACAAACACAGAAGGATATTCTCTGAACTGATGAATTTGGGCCTTAATGTGGTCTTCGCACACCACCCTCAGCTGCTTATAAAGCTTTGCGGATATCTTATGGGAGCAGAGATTTTCAACAGCCTATTGTACAGAAAAAGAGAGGCAGAATTATTAATAGCAATCACTCTTGCTATATCATAAGATTTACAGTAAAGACGTACATGTTATGGAATGTTGTAGAAAACCAATCATAGTCAATAATGGATTAATGCTGCAATCGTGGTTTATCTTTTGGGTCTTTCTGATGTAAGTAAGGATTCAATAAGATTAAATTAACAATTTCTTAACAAAAAGTGAACACGCTTTGGTTACCACTGACAGGCAGTGAGGAGGGGAGGGTGCCACACAAATCTGGTAGGAATATTAGGCTATTACAAGAATAACATGCTTCTTGTGACTGCAGCCAAGGCATTGTAAACACTGCCTTCTTTATGGAGAATAAAAGAAACATACGGCCACAAGGCTATATTCTTCAAGGCAATCCCATCCCCCTGTCAATGCGTCTGATGACATGCCTGTTGCTGGAATCAGGGGTTGTTTGGTTTGAATGGCCATACAGGGAGTGGGGTATATGGGGGGATGTTATGCAACAAAAAAACAAAACAGGACAATAACGGAGCAGTACTTGGTGCTGGAAATACATGCTGTAACTTGACTGGCCTGAGGCTATGAGAGAGGACGGCTGGTCGTGTGATTAAAACATAGGGAAGTTAAGCACTACGACCTGTTACCTGATAGAGCTCTTCCAGATTATACTTGATTGAGGTGCTGTTCTGAATGGCCTCCACTGCCTCTTTCAACTTCTGCCATGTGTCGTCTGTATAGTTCTCTGGCAATTTCGGCTTTTCTGAAAATGGACAGATTAGTGAGACCTTCCGGAGGAAACAAAGGTGTTCGCGCATTCAAACATCAGTAACGTTAGCCTAACAAGTTACTCCAGTGGGAGTTTCACAACCAAACCTATTTTACATGCGCACAGGGCAGACCAAATTGGACGTTAAACCAAACCTACCTTTATTGCGCACTAAAATTAAATATTATTGGGAACATTTTGAGTTATACGAATTTTTAAATATACTTCAATTAAGTCTCAAGATGAGCTACACCAATATTACGATAAGCACAAGTTCAACGTGTGTTCAGAGGCAGTTCTGCAGGATTTCAATTTTGACAGGTAACTGCACAGTTACGTTAGCTAGACACTTTTCAGCCAATAGAAAGGGTAATGTTTAACTAAAAACGGAGTAAGTTTAGCTAAAGTTACTCCGTAATCGACGATACAAAAACATTGGCATAATGTAACGTTACATTATGTACAAAACGGTCAACGTTAGCTAAACAACCATATCTCCACAGCCTGCAGAAAAGTGACAAGTGGTGAAACTAGAAAAACAACCAGTGTAACTCGTAAGCAGTAAGTTAGTTAACGGTTAGGCTAGATAACGTTAACTAACGTAATATCATAATTACAAAAACACCCAGTGAGCCATCTTACCTTTGAAGTTCTTGATGACTAGTTTTTTTGCAGCACCAGGTTTGCTGTTGTTGGAGAAGGTAGTGGAAGCGACAGTTTTCCTAAGTCCGTTTGCGTGGTGCCCGACACCAGCGACCAACAAAACGTTTTTAGCCTTGTTTGAAGACGACGCACTGGATGAGGATTCCTCCTCAGCCATTTTTACATCCAGTCCAATGAAATCTACTGAGTCCTCCAACCTCAACTTCTTCTGACTCAGATGCGAAGAGGAAGTGCCAGTGGAAGGAGAAGAGATATTGCTGAAAATGTTGGTGGGAGATGAAGAAACTGAATCAAAGTGGTCCTTCTCGGAGCTGTTTATTTTCCTCTTTTTGGACGCTGAATTGTTACTGCTGTCGTTATTACCATCAGAAGCTGCGGGTCTAACCTCCTGAGCTGGCGGTAGGGGATTAGGGGAAGATAAACCTGTTGGAAACATGAAAATTTTTACTAAATCAAATAGCTAATCTATTAATCCTAAAAGCCTCAAGGTTAACGGCCACCCTATTGGTTTCTTATAGCCAAGTCTCTGGCAAATAAAATCGTCTACGTCTCTTATAAATTGGAAACAGACAATAAAATTAAACTACAGCTCCACTCTCTTTCTTGTTATTGGCAGAAAAAAAGATGGCGGAATATTACTTCCTACTGACAACTCTCATATACATTACGTTGTGAAAAGTGTAATTATACTTTATGTGTCAAAGCTCGGGTACACGCGATAAAGGTACTTCTGTGAATACAAACATAGTATAAAATGTCTGCAGTTGGTATTAACTAAGTTCGTCCATAATTGTTTTTGACGTCCCGGAAGTACTTTTCTCCTGCACCACAAATTCGAAATTGCATTTGCCGGGAGATGGCGCCGCGCCAACCTATGTTACGGAACCTAAAGTTCACACGCGTGATATTCTAACGAACATGTAAGGCCACTGAGCCTCTTACATGGTTTGTTGACTAACACAAGCAGTCTCCAGACAAAACAGGTGAAATTAATCCCTAATAATTTATTTGGTCGTCTGTCTAACTGCCGAACAGAACATCAATCACTGTCTCAGAAACTCCAACGGCACAGCCTCAGCCTCCCCTAAACCCATATCATGACGTCATATGGCAATACTTTCCTCGGATAATAAAATCAGAAAGTAGGCTATGCTCATTCAAGAAAAAAATTATTTAATATTTGTTTGCAAAGAGATTTGTCCATCTATGGTAGTATTCTTATTTCCCAGGCGGAAGGGTTGTCTAGATTTATTATGTAGCTACCCGTCTGTGTCACTATCTGTAAATGAGTTAAAGAAATTAACAAACGTACTCTGACTTTACTTGGAAAAGCAAATAGGCTACCATAGCCTAAATTGAAAATAATAAGTAGGCTAAGCAGAAGAGGGTCTTGAAGCGATAGATTTGAGTTAATATATAACTCAATTAATGTATAGTTAATACCTTTAGAATAGACCCAAATTGGCTGAAAAATGCAGTCAACCCTGCTTCAATTTGGAATTTCATCCCAATTCACATTTTTAACAAATAGGAGGTTGGCTATTCATTTTATATTAGGCCTATTATGTAATTATTCACTTACTTGATATTTTTGATCAAGAAGGTAACCAATCGTCTTATGAACATTTTATGACTGTTCTCAATTTCCCCCTTCCCTTCAAATAATTTAATCTTACTAAAGCTATCCCAAATGTTAATGAAGAGCCATCTGAGTTCGGTGATTCCAATATTACACACACAAATCTCATTTTAGATTGAATAGCCTTCATGTAACTGACAAGACGTGTAGTTTATAATGAACAGATACAGTATAGGCTATACAGTATATCTTCCAACAAACTGCATCGGGGAAATGTTTTTCAAATTCTAATATTGTGGGCATTCAATAGAAAAAGGCTTGGCTAATCCCATTTAGATATCCGTAAAGAGGTTCGTTTTATACTGCGCCATAATTTATCAAGCTAACTCCCTTATTTATACAATTGTGGATCACACTAATAATTGCGCTTTTTTAAAATGAAAATTAAGAAACCTTTATACATTTGCTTTAAGAGTGTACCCAAAATTTCACATTCATAAGAAGTTTTCCAAATCGAGACCAATTGATAGGCTACGTAATTTTAAGTCTCTTGAAATATGTCAAATTATTGAAGTGTAAAAAAGTAGGCTACTGCTTTACTAGACCATTATACAGAGGTATTCCATGAAGCCCCATAGTATGATTGTACTTACATATACAACGCAATGATATCACGTACTATGTTTGAATATTTTGCGTATATTTACAACTTAATGTAGCCTACAATTGTGGCACATGCTTATCTTTTTTTCCTTTCTTTACTTTCTTTTATGTCACAGTTCTTGCCGATCTCCACCAGAGGTCGCCAGTTCTCCCAATTCCTCATGTACCTGTCTTGATTGTACCATGAGTGTTTCTCCCAGTCTGCACGTGTTCCCAAATCACCTCATAGTACTCACCTGTGTACCCGTGGATTTAAGTCTTTGCCATCATGTCTTCACTTGGTGTTTGTACTCTGTTCCTAGCCGTTTGCTCTGCATGTCTCTAGTTCTTCGTGATTCTCTGCGTGTATTTTCTCCCGTGTTTTTGTCCAGAGTTTCTAGTTTATGTCTTGTTTGTGCTGTATTTTCTGTGCATTGTTCCCTCGTGTTACCTCCTGTTTGTTGTTTAAGTTCGCTCTGCTACTTTTTCAGTAAAGTCTTTATTTTTTGCACCACTTTCATGTCTCTGGTCCGGTCTCTGCCTTTGGGTCCACAAACCTCTCTGAGGCATTGTGACAGAAGGACCAAGCCACAATATGGACTCAGCGGAGACCAGCCACGTCTGTGGTGCACTGGCCAGCATCTCAGAGAGCCTCCAATCCCTCACCTTAGCGATTCAATGTGTTCCAGCTTCAGCCACTGGCGGAGAGACCCTGGATCCCCATCCAAGTCATGCGACTGATCCGGTGCTCAGGAACCTCCTGGCCCCCACTCGCCAACCTCAGGGAAGTGCCGGGGATTTCTCACTCAATGCTCCCTTGCCTTCACAACCCTCCAGTTTTCCCAAGGAACAATCTTAAGTGGCCTTTATTTTGTCCCTACTGTCAGGCAAAGCCCTGGAGTGGGCTACGGCGGTATAGGAGAGGGAACTGCCAGCCTGCTCTGACGTACACTTGTTCGCCAGCGAGCTGCGAAAAGTTTTTGACCAGTCCAGTAGTAGGTGTGAGACTGCCCAGAGACTAGTGACTTTGCGAAAAAGTTCTCAAAGCATAGCTGAATACGCTATCGAATTCCGCACCCTGGCCACAGAGTGGATGGAATAAGGAGGCACTGATGTAATTTTTTTATGCAAGGGTTATCTGAGTGCCTGACGGATGAACTCGGCACTCGGGACCTGCCGCCCACCTTGCATAAAAAACTGCAACTGATTGCTCTTACCATTCGACTGGATGGAAGACAGAGAGACAGCGCTCACTTCTACAGCCCACCAACTCCTGTGCTCTCGCAACTACTCAGCCCATCAACCCACCCGGCGCCAGGAAGGAACCGCTGCAACCCACCCGGCGCCAGGGAGGAACTGCTGCAACCCACCCGGCGCCAGGGAGGAACCGCTGCAACCCACCCGGCGCCAGGAAGGAACCGCTGCAACCCACCCGGCGCCAGGAAGGAACCGCTGCAACCCACCCGGCGCCAGGAAGGAACCGCTGCAACTCACCCGGCGCCAGGAAGGAACTGCTGCAACCCACCCGACGCCAGGGAGGAACCGCTGCAACCCACCCGATGCCAGGGAGGAACCGCTGCAACCCACCCGGCGCCAGGAAGGAACCGCTGCAACCCACCCGGCGCCAGGAAGGAACCGCTGTAACCCACCCGACGCCAGGGAGGAACCGCTGCAACCCACCCGGCGCCAGGAAGGAACCGCTGTAACCCACCCGACGCCAGGGAGGAACCGCTGCAACCCACCCGGCGCCAGGAAGGAACCGCTGTAACCCACCCGACGCCAGGGAGGAACCACTGCAACCCACCCGACGCCAGGGAGGAACCGCTGCAACCCACCCGGCGCCAGGGAGGAACCGCTGCAACCCACCCGACGTCAGGGAGGAACCGCTGTAACCCACCCGACGTCAGGGAGGAACCGCTGCAACCCACCCGGCGCCAGGGAGGAACCGCTGCAACCCACCCGATGCCAGGGAGGAACCGCTGCAACCCACCCGATGCCAGGGAGGAACCGCTGTAACCCACCCGATGCCAGGGAGGAACTGCTGCAACCCACCCGGCGTCAGGGAGGAACCGCTGCAACCCACCCGATGCCAGGGAGGAACCGCTGTAACCCACCCGACGCCAGGGAGGAACTGCTGCAACCCACCCGGCGCCAGGGAGGAACCGCTGTAACCCACCCGGCGTCAGGGAGGAACCGCTGCAACCCACCCGACGCCAGGAAGGAACCGCTGTAACCCACCCGGCGCCAGGGAGGAACCGCTGCAACTGGGCTGCACTCGACTTTCACCTCAGGAGCAGGACACACGACGATGTTTCTCACTCTGCATTTACTGTGGTCAGTCCGGTCCAGTCACTTTCGGGAGGCCTGCCCCGAGCTGTCGGGACATGTTCAGGCTTGCTAAGGCTTGGGAGAGCCCTAGCAAGCCAACCAGCTTCTCTCTAACTTTCTCTAGCCTGCACTCTCTTGTCTGCTAAACTTCAGTGGACGAATTGCAAGGATCAGCCTTTTTAGCCTCTAGGAATTACATAGATTACTCAGTGGCCATCGCTCAGGGGAACCCTACTACTGACCTCCCAGAACGTTCATTTGTCACCGTCCTGGATGGGCGCCCCATACAAGGGAGAACTCATTAGTTCCCCTTTCTCTTACTCTGTGTGACTCTCACCAAGTGACAACACAATGTTTTTTAGTCCATTCCCCTGAACTTCCCCTGAACCTATAGTTCTCGGCCACCCCTGGCTGAGCCTACACAACCCCCACATTAACTGGTCTCGGGGGACTGTTATTGGGTGGGGATGTAATTGTGCTAAACCCTCTCTGACTTTACTGTCTAGCTCTCTCTAACGACCCCTGTTTCCAGAGAATCCGCTACTGATCCATATCTGTCCCGGGTCCCGAGGAATACTGTTCAGTAAATGCCTCGCCACCTGCCTCCCTCCTCATCGGCTGCTCCATTGAGCTACTGCTTGGAACCACGCCTCCCTGGGGAAAAATCTTCTCTTTGGGCCAGATTCAAAGTTGAGAAGCACGCGCAAATGGGACTTACTCCCGAAATTCCGCATAGCTTAAGCCATTTGTGATTCAGACATTTGACTTATCTGATGTTTTAAGCGTGGTCTATGTCTTCCGCCGCCAATAGATGATTATGACGAATACAGAATCTTTCGAAAAATGGATATTATAATGAGTGCATGCTCTTTGAAAAAAATAGAGGGTTTTATTTTCCTTTGCCTAGCCTACTTACAATTATCAAAGAGCTGTCATAAAAATATGTAAAAGTAGGCTACAATTGACTGTCTGGTATATAATACCAGACCAATATTAGGTGGATTCATTGATAGACAGTGATTGGATCATCGCTTTGACAGAGAGACCAGTTTGTAGCCTACTTGTGTGAGCACAGCTGCTCCAGAAATATTAAGAAGCGCAAAGAAAACTCCCCGCAGTGCAGATCTACTAGTGCTACACGTTAAAATCTCTCTCCTTTCTGGACACATCCTTCCAGCATGTGACAGATGCACTCAAAAAATAAATCTTTGGACAGTGGTTGCAAGTAATGGGCTATTATTAAGTATATGTGACTTCAACTGGTTAAGTTGAAGACGTCGCATATATTATGTACACTACATTACTTTATTAGGTAGGGTAAATCCAACGATTTATTTGTTTACTTAGTAATATTGCGTACAACCACTGTCCAGCCATTATTATTTTTTTGATTGTGTGATGGGTATATCCCAGTCATTAATGGAAGCTATGAACATTTTATCAATGTGATGTATTAATACGTTCCCTGTATGGAAGGGGTGTGCCCGAAGCCGAAGTCCGGAAGTGCATTTTTTCCTATCCGAAGTTGCCAGTTCATGTTCGGATGCGGGAAATAATTAAATTGCAGCAGGGAAATCTTTGATTCAGTGCCCATCTGTCTGTATGCCTCTTCTGAGCTTTACAGAATTAAGCATTGGATTGTTTATTTGTTTATTAAAACATTAAAATATATAAGCCGTTCGATATGGGCCATGTGACTCAGTCGGCAGTCCCTGAAATTACGGATACTCAACCTATCTATCTTTAACATGCTCGTTATAATCGAACAGTGTGTCTTGTTTATATAGGCCTATATTAATCCTGTTAGAGCAAAAGGAAAATAAACTAAACATTAAATTAAAAATCTCAACATATTGCATGCAAACGATACTATCATTTTAATGCTGCTCGCTTTAATTTAGCTGCGCTTAATCTCGCCACTTTTTCAGAATGGAAAAAACGCCTTTTAAAAGAAAGCAAAGGAAAAGCTAGAATCAGTAGCCTATGTCCCGTTTTGAAATGTCACTTACTGGCTATCAAAATCATTATTGTATGCATGCTAACTTGTGGTGTTTGTATTTTTAAACTGTACCGACCGTCCGTTCTGCCTTCGTATTGCTGCGTAATAAATTCCATCAATCTCGCCATTCCATGAGCCCAAACTTGTAATGCAATTACTAAAACGAAAGAAAATGTGACGTTTTACACTGCAGAATTTTTTTTTTAACTAGGCTTGTCGCGGTGATCGGTTTAACCAATGGAATACTAAAAGCATATTAAAAGCTGTTGAAATGCAGCCGTATCCAGACTTTCTTCATTTTCTTGAATTAAATAAAATTTGTTGTTCCTGCTAGCTCAGAAATGCATCTTGTTGGACTTCATTTAACTTTTTTAATTTAGAGTGGTTTTCTCAATGAATCAGTAGGCTATAATCCTTAAGTCTTCTCCTTGAATTTTATAAAGCAAAATAATAATAATAATAATAATGATAATAATATTACTATACATAATCATTTATGTATCCAAGTTCATATAGTAAAATGAAAAACTAACAAAAAAAACTACAATATGAAATCACAACAGGCAGAAAGGGCTGTTATTGTGGAAATAGTTTCCATTCAAATGTATAATGGAATGGTTTGATGTTTTTATAAAACTGCCTTTTTTTACATTGTACCTCAGATTTTTTCCAGTTCTTATCCAAATTATTGTTCAGTGTCCCCCCAGTTAGGGGGTGGGGGTTCAAATGGGATAACAAAAACAACAAAACAATAGATAAATAAGTATAAGTACAGAATATAGTTCTTATGAAAAGTGTTGAAAGGAAAAAAGGGGGGTAAATACTCATAAATTGCAATAACAATTCATTTTAGACTAGAAAAGATCACATTTCCTATAGACCCTCCCACTTCCGGTTTTAAATCCGAATACAGATAATGTTGATGGTCGAACAGATACAGATACAGATAGTGGCATCGCTGCACACCGCTAATATACCATCATACCGTCATTCAATAGCAACTACGATGTGCATAGGCAGGATTTTCCAAAAGGCAAATGCGGTTATTAAAGGCACTGTCACTGACATGTTGAAAACGCAAAACCCCACAAACATTTTTTTATGAGATACCAGGCAACCCGGGGGGCAGGTACAAGAAACAGGTAATTAGAATATCATGCCCTGCACCACCCTGGCGCTAAGTCACATCTGGCGGGGGCAGGATTCTTCTTTGTCAAATAGGATGGGGGGCTCAGGCCTTGCCATGACTACCGGGTACACTGGCCCCGCCCCACCTCTGTGAAGCAGGTACAGCGGTTTTGCTGAGCTGAAGGCCAGATTCACCTCCACTCCAGTGCTCACCCTCCCAGACCCATCTCTACCCTTTGTCGTGGAGGTGGATGCCTCAGACTTTTGGGTAGGGGCTGTCCTGTCCCAAAGCAACCCTAAAGGTCACAAACTCCATCCCTTTGCATTTAATTCCCATAGACTCACCCCGCCAAGACTAATTACGATATCGGGAACAAGGAACTACTTGTGGTCCAGCTAGCGCTGGAGGAGTGGCGCCACAGGGTTGGAGGGGGAAGAGCACCCCTTTACCATGTTCACTAACCACAAAAGCCTGGTGTACATTCAGGAAGCCAAACACCTTAATTCTCGTCAAGTCTCTTTTTTAACGGCTTAGATTTTAACATTTCTTATCACCCAGGTTCCAAGGACGGGAAGCCTGACGTGTTGTCCAGGCTCTTCGACCTCACCAAGGCCGAGAAGACCCCTAGCCCCATCATTCCTCCCACTCGCATTGTGGCTCCTGATGGGGGGGGGGGGGGGGGGGGCGTGTATGGATAACTGTCTATATACCCCTCGTTACTTATACATATGTGTATTTTTAATGTAAGGTGACCTTGAGTATCCTGAAAGGCACCAATCAAATAAAATGTATTATTATTATATGTTCCTGTGGGCCTTCTCAGCCCATCAGCTCACCCTGGTATACAGTGCACCCTGGAGTTTCTGAGAAGATTCTGGAGGGCTTCCGTGGAGACCGACGTCCGGTCTTTCATAGCTGCATGCCACACCTGTAACCCTTAACAAAAACCAGAGACTGCCTCCTGCTGGCCTGCTACATCCACTACCCACCCCCAGCCGCCTATGGTCCCACAACTGACTTCATAACAGGTTTCCCCTTGTCTCAGGGTTATAACACTATTTTTGTCATTGTTGATCGTTTTTCCAAAACTGCTCATTTCGTACCACTCCCTAAACTTCCCTCCACCAAAGAAACCGCAGCCCTTACCACCAAACATGTTTTCAGACTCCACGGGTTACCGGTGGATGTGGTGTCCGACAGAGGTCCACAGTTAGCTTCCCGCTTCTGGAAGACCTTCTGTATCCTGCCAGCCTCTCCTCAGGATTTCACCCCCAGTCCAACGGCCAAACAAAATGAGTCAAACAGGACCTTGAGACTTTCCTGAGGTGCTACGCATCTGACAACCCCTCGTCCTGGAGTGAACTCCTAACATGGGCTAAGTATGCTAATAATTCTGTCATTTGTTCATCCACTAGCATGTCTCCCTTTATAAGGTCAACTGGGCTTCCAACCGCCCTTATTTCCAGAGTTGGAGAAGAAGGTCCCCAGGTTCCGTCCGCCCAGGCCTTCGTTAGGCGGTGTTTCTCCTGACAAATTTTCCTATTGAACTCTATGGAAAAATAAGTCAGGAGAAACAACCCTTAAAGTGATCCATCCATATCTACTGCATATCTGGCAGCAGAGTGATGGTTTAAAGCTTGTTTGATACGCCAGATGACTTGTAGCCATTTTACCAACCATGTATTCCATACTGTTCCAGCATAATTTACAGCTAAATCTACTCCCACCCCCCAATTCCCATAGAGATCCATTCAAATGCAGAGACGTTATAGTATCGCTTGTAAAAGTACCAGAAAATAAGATATCAAGAGTCTTTTGATGTTGTTGGGTCACAGACATCAGGAAGTCATGGCATGCAAAGGATATGCAACCAAATATTAAAAAAAATATTACTTATTCTATATATAAATGCAGGGGTGCCAATAATTGTGGTCAACGTGGTTTTGTTAAAAATAATAATTTCCTGATGAGCGATTTATTTTTTCTCATAATAAATTTACGTCAATTAAAGGTGGGATTTTTCTCATTTTTTCAGTTTGAGATTAAGCTAATTCACCAAATGGTGAATCTTTTATAACCCTTTTTACTCATCTTTACCAGGGGTGCCAATAATAGTGGCTGCACATACATTAATTTGAACCTCCGGTCAAAGAACAGGTGTAAAGGTGTTGCTATCAACAGTTTGAATATTTAATCATCATTACTCTGCTGATTCTTATTTTTCAACAGACCATGTATTCCAGGCTATGTTTCAGGAATATGCAAGCTATTAGGAATGTAAATACCAATTAAAACTAAAATGGATTGATCTATTTAGAACATGGGTCTGCAACCTCGGTCCTTGGACAGCTGCAGGGCAAGCTGGTTTTTGGTGTTTCTTAGAATGAATAGCGTATATAATGTTGGGTTTGAATCTATAGTGTATTTTCACAACCTGTCCCTTTACTACTGTACTTTGGTGTACTCCATTCATTTCATTTACATCATTTGTTTCATTTGATATTGACAATATACTTCTAAGGCATAGTATAACATAAATTTAATTTTTTTTTTAAAAACAGAAAATCTTCTGCGTATCCTATTATCAACCTTTACTACTAGTGACGATTAGCAATGTACAACAATCTAAAAAAATTAATTTGGATATTTTCCTCTCTCCTTAAATATTACCCATCTTGTACTAGTTGATTATTATTTGTTTTTCAGTACTTTGTACCAAAAGCTATCTGATACAATCTTAGCTCATAATTCATCTAATATGCTCATCTCACCTGGCACTGAGATAATTCTGTTTCCCATTTTGTAAAGGCATTGTGCTTTAACGTCATATTCAGCAAAGAAAGACTGTTAACTGAACAGAGGCAGTTAAAGGTGTGTTCTCTCTTTCAGTATCTTTAAAAAGCAATCATTTTCAAAGCACAACAGCATGGATGGACTCCCAAATACAAAAGGTTATTCGTGAAAAAAGAAAGGGTCGGTCTGTGTTCCTTCTTATCCATCCCACTGCATACAAGTGTGTCTTTAACTAGGTATATGACATTGAAAACAAACCAACTGTGGGGAAAAAGCAACAACGACAAAAAAAATGTACTAAAAATAAATGCAAGTTCAGGTTGTTCTTCTGTGACACTCAGTAGTGACTTTATATCCTCACAAGTCCATGTGTGGGCATGGTTGAAAAGTAATTAAGTATACAAATTAAGACTCAAATTAGTATGCTGTTCAAGCATTCACACTCAATCGTTATGCGAACCCTCAGGAGGCATGAATATCAAAGAGTCGTGGAATACGTGTCCATATGGCCGTAGTCTGTAAACACCGAACATCATGAGCTGCATCTGCCCGGGTGACATGCCCGTGAAGGTGATGGCCAGGTCGGAGCAGCAGCTCTCCACCACGTCCGCAGGGTTTTTCACCCGGCTAGCAGAGATGAGGGCGCCGACACTCTGGCTGTTGAAGAGCCTGTTGCCTCGGAAATCTTCCCCGTTCTCTGCGAATATCCCAGAGTACTTCATACAGAGGGCCAGCTCCTTTTCCAGGCTTAGCTTCCACATGCCGTAGCCACCCGCCGGACACTTGAGCGGGTCCTGGAAAGTGTTTACCAGCTGCCGCAGAGCCTCGTAGCTCAGTACGACACCACTGTTGTACTCCACGTACTCCAACTGCCCTGACTTTACCGTGCGGCCCAAGTAGAAGGGTTGGCTGGGGTCCTTGTCCAGCAGGAGGTGCTTGAGGTTCTCAATGATGGCGAAGGTGGTGGCTTGCGCCAAGAAGAACCAGCGCATGCCCCCGGCATTCTGGAAAGCGTGTATCAGGGCCTTGCGTACCCTGAGCCACTCGTCCTTCTCGTGCAGGTCCACAGCCTCCAGGTCATTGGCCGACTCCGAGGTGTAGAACTCAGTCTTGTCGCAGTGCTTGCCCCAGGTGTCCTTGGCGGTGGCCCAGAACTTAAGGATCTTGGGCTGCACCATGATGGCACAGTAAACCTGCGTCTTCTGACTCAGCTCTAGCTTCACGGCTTCTGGCAGTCTTTGCAGGTCGTCTATGCCGGGGGCCCTGACGTGGTGGTGCTGATGGAGCTCAGTGCTGGACTTCAGCCCTGGGCTTAGGCTCCCAAAAAGGGACAGTAACACACAGAAGAGTGCTCCGAGCATCAAGCCCTTCATGAAGGAACTGCTCTGTGACTGCATGTTCAGGCCTCTACTCGGGGAATGAGGCAATAAGCAGGTAAGCAGCAGGCTGGATGTTCCTACAGTCTTTATGCACTGCTTACTGTAAATACAAAGGAAAATGTTCATTGCTTCTCTTAAAAACATAATAATACAGGTTCATCATATCACCCACTTGCTGCCATCTGTACAGGGACTGTAAGGTGACCAATTCACCTTCAGCGCTGTTCATTTATTGTAGACATTTACCTCAGGTTTGGCCATTGTTGAATAAGTTAAGATTCTACTGACAGATATTTAGTAAAGCAAATCACATGATCAAACAGGTTAAGAAACAAGCACATTGCCATTCTTACCCAAGACCTCAACTGTAAGACTTTTAAATGTTTTATTTTAATTATTGTTTTTTTAAAATTATTTATACAATGCAGATTATATAATATGCTAAGAAAATCCAAATGACATAACTGCAATACAAAATTCTTTATATAATGCACCTCTAGCATGGAAATGCTCAATTACAGCTTTCCCATAAGAACAGACATATGCATATGCATGTGCATTTTCCCACACTCTCATGTATCAACACTGACATTTTATTTTTAAATTTATTTAAATTATCTTTGGCACATTAAAAGGAGATTTAAAATGTTACAGGGGCCCAATCCTTACGTCCACACCCAACTGACACCAACCTAGTAGACCGGTTTTTCGGCTTACAGACCACAGACTGACTACAAGGCAGGAACAACTGCCAATCAGTCTTGTTTTTTTGCATTCCACAAAGATTTAAGATATCATGCAATGCATTGTGCTGCTGGAATGTTGTCATATCAGGATGAACCTGTCAGAAGTGCAGTAGCCTAAATAAGGTACAGTGAATCACAAATGTAACGTAGGGCATTCGGCTTGCTAATGACCACGTTCCAGGTAACATTCTAAAGCAGTCATTTCCAGACCATCACACTGGGACCTCCGTATTGATTGGTCTGCCTGGAAAATTAGCAAACCATTCAGCACATCAAGCCAACATAAAGCCTCAACTGCTGTTGAGGACTTGACTCCATTGCTGGCAAGTCCACCTGAACTACTGTTGACAATATTCTGTTACAACCGTGAGATTTGCACTGGGCCCCTATGTGGTCCTTTGGCTCACAACCAATTAATTAATGAGTGGGTTATAGCAACCTGACCTTTCTTTTTTAAAAATGAGATGTCAACAAGGAGGTGACCCCTCACTGACAACTATGTTTTGCTGTAAAGTCTTGCCTGGTAAAGAAAAATTGCTCACTGTGTGTAATAATACAGTTTAGCAGGTGTGCAAAATACCAACAGCACAAATAAGATATTCACTTGATAAGCATGACACTGGTTCCACTCTTAGATTTTTCTGTCATGATTTTCAGCAAGCTTTACAATCGTCAGGTTAAACCATGTGATCATCTACACCAAATCACTTCTACATCAAACGGGTTCATAGCCCTGTTTTTCATATTGTATGTAGCTACACATCAGAATCATAACAACAGCTATTTCTGGGCAGGTCCATCCATAGTTTGTTATCAAGCAATTGCTCAAGTGTGTAGGGGTGAAATGATGTGAAGCGAGTGAATTATGATTTTATTCTGTAGCCTACTGAAGACCAGCGATGTAACCTACTAAAAAAAATTTGAACAGTGAAAACTGTTCAGTGTGGTGTATTGATGAGAACATTTCACAACGAGAAGTTTTCATAATCGAAAGCTTGCGTGAAAGTGAAAATCTCTCCAGGTGTGTTACTGGGAAAATGTAGCCTGCTACCCAGCAAACAGTGGACGTCCTAGGGACGTACCATTTTAGTCCTCTCAAAGTTATAATGTGACGTTCCCTAGGGATGTCCTAAAAACATTAATAGGACGTTATTAAAGTCCTAGGAAGGTCACTGTTTGGTTACAATATGACATTTAATTATAATTTTTCGGGGACGTTCAAGCAACGTCCCTATCCGGCTATGATATGACGTTGTGCTCATAACATTCATGGGACATTCGGGGCCGTTCCTGCAACGTCTGTTACTGGTTACGGACTACGGTTACAATATAACGTAATGTTATGAATGTCTGGGGGACGTTACTAGAACGTCCCGGGAACGTTCTCTGTGACGTCCACGTAACATTTAGAAAACCCTACAAAAAGACGTCAAGGCGACGTCCTGATGACATTTCGAGACGTTCAGGGGACGTCCCAGGGACCTAATTTTGTTAGCTGGGTATGCACTTCACACCGCTACAGGGTTTAGGGTACTAGCGAATGACTCCGCCGGCCTTCATCTGATCATCGGTCCTGATCCATGTAAACGTCAATGACAGCTGACAATGCCGTTCGCTAGCCAGGTGAAAATGTGTGTTAGGCTAAAATAAAGAACAGGGCTAACGTTATACTTCCTATGTTCAAAAGACTTACGAAAATTGTAGAATATATGCAATGAATTAACGTACATCCATATCTAGCAACAGCTATTACCACTAAATTTGGCTCAAATGCTACCCGATAAAGTTTTTCGATAGCTAACAATAAATTAGTTTGTTAGTGAAAAATACCTAACGTTAGGTCTGTTAACTTCAACCTAACAGTAAAATATAATGTAAGTTCGGGGGAACTAGGCTGCATATTCTTACCTTTTCCTTAGTTCATGTAAGTTACAGTAGCTCTAGCTGAAACAGCTTGCTCGCCACAGCGATGAGGAAATCTGTGTATCCGTGGAACTGCGGTCTTCAGATGTTCCTCTTTCATTTCAGCTATATCGTGATAGACCTGTCAATACCCAACTCAGCAAGCTCCCTCCGAACACGTTACTAACTAACACATTGATCAAGACTCACAGCATCAGCTCATATAGCTAGTAACATCCGGGTATGGAGACGGGCCACGTAACTATAAAAGTCTTTTTGTGAGCCAGGGTTATTTCACACCTTGTAAAGAGACCGAATTGAGCACGTAATGGTCTCTTCCTATTAATATTGCATCGTGACATACTTCGCCTGTCATTACCATAGACTGTATGGTTATTACCCATATTGGGCTAATCAAAGCAGGGGGTCTCCCAGTCCCTTAATTTTATTGCCAGCATTGTCTCTATCGCGTTTTTAGCGTTATGCCAAATACAGTAAGCAGCATATAATGAATAAATAATACATTTTACAAGTACTTGGGACAATAAACCTTTCACAAATAATGCAATTCTGTAGAACCCATGTCTTGTGATATTATTTGTAGCTATATTTTCTGGAAATTACTTGCAGTAGAAACAGGAAACAAAGTAAAATTGTTTTGTTATTTGTAGGGAGCAACACTCTATATGAGCAACACTGCCCTTCAATATCTACGGAAGCAATCAAAAGAACGTGGTAAATAATGGTTCTCTCCTTTGAAATGCATTGTCTGTGTACAGTGGATGTTTAGACACTACTCTTCATCAAAGATGAGGAATGGAGACAGGTCTTGGTGTCTTTAATGGCAGGACCACAGCCTGTTAGACAGCTTCATCCATCACTAACCAAAGTTCTTAGGTCTTTTGGCAATGCTTTTCCCTGTTCAATTATAAACCTTTCAAGTTGATAAAGAGCCGGCTTGTATAACTTCATTTTGAACTCTTTATGAAATGCGTCAGTCATTCTTTTTCTTTACTTTTTTTCAGTTACATTTTTTCTCAATAATCGTTTACACACTAATACTGGTGCTAAGACCCCAATGTGCAAAGATTTCAATAATATCCTCAAAACTATGAGCACATTTTTTTTTTTACACAGATTTCAGTCTCATTTAACAATTTTCCAAAACACTTCACACAATTCTCCTCTTTGGTCCAATTTTCATGAAGTAAATCTCTTGTGTTCACATTAAAAACACTGCCATTAAAAATGATAAACCTCAATCAATTTAACACACCCACTCTTCACAGGTCAAACACCAGTTACTTTAATTATTCAGTCAGCAATCACAGCTTCAGCACAAATAAAAGGGCAAAGGGTGGGAAAAAAATGGCTGACGTTGTTGCAAGAGGCAGAGGGAGAGTGAGAGTAGGAGTAAGAATGAGAGGAGGAGCAGGAGGAGGAGGACGAGAACAAGGAGGAACAAGTGTAACCGTATAGAAAGAGAGAAGCTTACTTTTACTCAGAAGTCCAAGGTGAGATTTGAACCCCACTCCTCTCACTCGTAAGCGAACGCGTTACCAATCAGCTAAAGACGACATCGCCCATAGCTAAGGATAACGTCGTTATTTTGACCCTGAGGGTTGCGTCGCCAGAGAGTGTTGTCACGGTAACCTGCTACAAGGCCTTCGCTTTACTGCACCTCACTGTGCTTACTAGCGAACTAGCCGAGAGATCTGGCTGACTTTGGTTAACCATGGTTTGACCCTAAGGGAAGCTGGGCAGAGAGTTCAGTTGAGTTTTCTTTTCTCCCAGGTAATTAACCAATTAGTTCTACTGATTGGCCCGTCTGTCTTCACACCTGACTCCCAGGTAAAGGAGGGTGGAAAACCAGTAGTTCTCCGTCCACGAGGACCGTGTTTTGAATAACAGGGCTGTATAATGTTACCCTGGATAAATATAGGCTATATTTGATAAGAAAATATGTAGTTGCAATTAAAAAATGAGGCTATACAATTTGAAGTACACTGCAAGATACAAATCTATTACTCTGCAAATTACTTTCTCTACTTTTCTGCAAGATATACAAATGTTTTGATTTTGGCATCCTGTCACTAAAGTCACTTGTCACTTGTGTAGGAAAACAAGATGTTTTTCTTTTCTTTTAGTGTCTGCTTCAATGAGTCAAGCTGATAATGTGTTCACTTTGATTCAAATGACAGTTTTAGACCTTTACTCCCTGTTGTCTTTCAAGATATAGTAACAAGCTGAAAAAACATGGATAGAAATTAATTCATAGGATTTATGAGCCCAGGTGAAAAAAAAAAAACTTGAAATATACTTTTTCAAAGTATACTTTTAGTAGTTTTTGTACTAATTATGTACTTTGTACTGAATTGGCAGCACTTTAAGTATAGCTACTAAGTGCACTAAAGTTGTTCAAAAGTAGAATTTAAGTCACACTTAAAGGTATACTATGTAGTTTCAGAACACTAGATGGCGATATAGAGCACGTAGGAGAAAAAGGCTCCCCGAAAATTGCTTATCAAGCGTTCTTCTCAGACACGCACGACGACGCATGAGCATTGTGGTGACCTTTCACACATATTTTCTCTGACCGTGGACTCAATTCAATTCAATTTGCTTTATTGGCATGACAAGACATTGCATCTGTATTGTCAAAGCATACTGCATTAAAACAGTCGAAGACATACATCTAACACTGAGCAATACAAAACAGCAAAGACTTGAAACGAATGAACAGTAACCATACATGAAAAAAATACTTTTCTTTGATTATGGATTTAGAAATAACAATAATGTAAAATAATAAAGTACAATTAAAAATAATAATAATCAATAGAAATGATAATAATGATGATGAGAACGACACATATGATCTTATAAAGTGAATACAATAAATATAAAAAAATTAAAATTGGTTTATAATGATCTCTGTGACTCACTATATATTGTGCTGCCAGGTCACAGTACGTCCTCTTCTCTCCTAAGGGGATGGGGAATTTTTGGATGTCTGTTAAATTTTTTAATTGAGGGTATCTGATTTATTTTGGGAAAATATTTATTTCTGATTTGATTGTATTTTTTGCATTTTGTGATAAAGTGCCGCTCCGTCTCAACTTCGTTGAGATGGCAATGTTTCTCCTCCCAGAGTCTGTTGACTCTATCACGGTCACTCTGATCAAACTGTCCTCTTCCCCTGGCCCTGCCTCGCCCACCACAAACACGATTGTCGCTTTGGGTAAAAGCGTCTGCTAAATGACTCTAATGTAATTTTTATGTAATGACTGCCCCTCACCCTTATCTGGGGCCGCGACCACTGGATGTTGATGGCTACAGAATGAACCGAGCAAAATTACAAAATGATGATTTTTAATTATTTTATGAAAATGAACAGTGGTCAAATTTACAGAGCAATAGCTAAGATTACTAACTTATATGCTTTGAGCATGTAACATAGTCTCCATTTACATGATCAAGGTTTGGTGAAACAACATGATAAATAGACTATTGTCAACAATAAACAAACATCATGACAATAGATAGCCTTAGCTAGGTGTTTGGTCACTATTTCTATAATGATATTGTTACCTCCTCGGCTGAAAACATCTTGCTATTGAGTAAGGGCCGAAACATACCTCACGCAAATACACGAACGTGGACGCTTCGAGCTACGCAAACAGTTTTTTTTTGCCATGACATTTGTGAAAGGTGAACCGGAGGAAAGCACAGATCGAACAAGAAAGTTATTTACTGTTGTTGCTGCTATAGCGTCCCTCGCTGCAACGCTCTGGCTTGTCTTTCACAAATGTCATGGCAAAAGAAAAATTGTTTGCGTAGTTTGAAGCGTCCACGTTCGCGTATTTGCGTGAGGTAGCTATGTTTCGGTCCTAAGATAAAATAAGAGTTTACCTGGAAGCCTGCCCACATGGCCTGGCCATGTCAATCAAATGAGCAGGAACCGCCCATTCATGATGTTTACACAATTTTAGCTGTTTCTGGCTTTAGAAATGGCGGCGGAATGTCAACAGTGTAGCATTCAAAACAATAACAAGAAAACACTTTGCGAATGACAAAGTTTTTATGTAAACAAACAACGAGTTGTTTACAATGAGTTGTTTTCAATGAAACTACATAGTATGATGTCACATGGCGCTGTAATGGCGACATGTAGTCCAGCTGTCTCTCGTGTTCGTGTCTGTTAATTTGTCTCTTGCTGTGTGTCTGTTGTGGGACAAGGAAGCGGGCTGGAGATTGTTCAGGACACTCATGCTGCTTGTTTTGATAATATTAACGAATTGTATATTCAGGATAATTTTGTTTGTGGTCGTCACCATGGAGACGCATTCACAACATATGCTCAGGAATGTCCGTTGGATCTGCAGCTACAAAGTTTACCATCGTTCTTCACCGGAGTTGAAGATGTTGGGACTCGGGACTGATCTAGGACTGCAGGCAATCTTCAAAAGGCCAACAGAGAAAATAAAGGAGAAGATAATGCGGGGGAGGAGTGAGGCGACGACTGGGAAGGCTGACGTGGTTCGGTGCTCCGTTTTCGACATTGTACACAATTGTATGGAGTCGTGGAGGCGGAGTTTGTGTTGGACTGCTTGATAACACTGGACCTCTTGGGACAGCGGGGGCTATTTTTAATTATGACGTTTGGCTGTAGGCTATTACACTTTAATTCATTTAATTAGTTTGATTAATGCAATGATGATATTGAATGTCTTTGATATGTTTGTGTGTTGTGGGTCTGCCCCACTGTCTGTCTTTTTTGTTGTTGCTGGGGCTACAACTGAAGTTCCCTTGCGGGAAAATAAAAGTTATTCTATTCTATTCTATTCTATTCTATTCTATTCTATACCTTTAAGTGTACTTCAACGCAGTGTGTATGTTCAAATGGGACTATTTTTAGTATACTTAAGTGCACTATGTCTGTATGTTAAAATGGGGCTATTTTTAGTGTACTTCAGTATATTTAAGTGCAATAACAAAAAAGTATGATTTGTTGGTATCTTAAATACACTTGCAGTACAATTTGATTATGTCACTAGTGCATTTGAAACAAACTTGTGTGTGTGTTAGACCTTTAGACCCACAACTAAAAGAGTTAAATATACTTTTATCACATTGTTTTTTATAGATCAGACAGGGATGACAAATACATAAAAATGTCATATCAAACTTAAAGAATGGGAACTGGCTTACCAGTTCCTGATTGTTGCAGTTAGGAGTAAACATTTGTTAGTTCTCTCTGCTGGTACAGATAGGCTTGGTCTAAATTGACAGCACCCCATAAATGGTACATATGATGAGAAAGCCATCATGTCAAAAACCGTTAACACCAAGAAGAGATGACATGATAATGTATTGATCTTTTCAAGATAGATGTCCCTGGAAGGTATAAAAGTCTGATTCTCTCAGTGGGACACAAAATAGAGAAAAAGAGTCACCTGAAACACTGTCGTCATGTTGTCCTGGGCACTGTGCTGCGTTTTGGCTGTGGTGTGCAGCGCATGGCGGACTCCTGCATTCCCACTATATACAGGTACTAACATGGCGCCCCGGACAGGTAGGCCAGTGCAGCTGCTTGGTTTTCAAACAGGCTCTGTTTTTCATAATTCAACTGTATTCTAGTCACATCTCATACTTATTGTATATTATCAGAGAGTGTGCAACAAAGTTGCCTTGTGGTTTTTTTGTGCTGAGGAGGATTGATAAAAATCTATTTTGATAACAGTGACATGAAAAATTGAGTTACAGTTTATAAAATGTAGGTCTTCATGAAATTAGGATTGAATGTGGAGACGACTGGCTAAAATGTTGTATGGTCAATAGATAGAAAATACACATGAATGTTTTTTCATCAATTAAAAGCCATTCCAAAGAATATACGAGATTCCTGGACATGTAATGCAAAATTAAATCTGTTGGATTTGAAAACAAAACAACATGGGATATTAATCTGTGATATAGCGGTAAACGGCATCTTCATTTCAAAGTCAGTGACCCAATGGCAGTTTTGATAGAGTAGGACCTGGACCAATGGTCTGCAATTAGTTGTAAATCCAAAGGTTCAATAGAATTTGTATGCATAACATTATACTTACACTGATCAAAATGTAATGTATGTAAGACATACAGTGCACTCCAAAAGTCAGAACAGTGATAATTTTTTTGTTGTTTTGGATCTGTACTCGAGCACATTGGATTTGAAATGGAACAAATCCAAACGTTAAAGTGCAGACTTTCAGCTTTAATTCGAGGGTTTCATCCACATCAGGTGAACCGTGTAGCACCTCCCAGTTCCCAACGAGATCCATTCAAATGCAGAGAGGTTATAGTATCACTTGTAAGAGTACCTGAAAATAAGGTATCAAGAGTCTTTTGATGTTTTTGGGTCACAGACATCAGGAAGTCATAGCATGCAAAGGATATGCAACCAAATATTAAATATGATGACTTTATTTAAGTTTATGTTAATTTGTCCAATTACTTTAGGTGCCATAAAATGGGGGGGGGGGGGGGGGGTTGTAAAAAATGGCTACAATTGCTACACCATTTACCCAATATGGATGTAAAAATCCTGAAATTAAAGCTGAAAGTCTACACTTTAACCGTGTAGTCACTGTTCCATTTCAAATCCAATGGGCTGGAGTACAGAGCCAAAACAACAAAAAATCTGTCACTGTCCTAAGATTTTTGGACTGCACTGTATATTTTTGTTGTTTTTTTATTAAAGTGAGCATTTTGTATTTTCATATGAAAAATTAATACATTGAAACGCGGTGAATAGTTCAACATTGGCTGTTGCCATGGAAAAAGTTTACTCATATTGAGGATAAAGACTTGACTTTTTGCATGATGCAGCCAGCTAGCTAATACTGTCTGATGTCACCTGTGAACAATAACTGATAGGTGACAGAATATGACTCAGATCAACTGATTAATTTGTCAGTGTTCTGGGTTTGGGAATGAATGTGAATCATGGATGTCTATTTGACTTCAAATTAAGCATAAACAGCTGGTGTCGTTCCTCTGAATTCATGGATGCACCACAAAAATTGCCACTTCACAAAATGTGGATGATTGTGTGTTGCAATCTATGTTAACAGCCTTTCAGCAGGCAGCGGTTGCTAAAATGCTGCCAGTGGTGTGTGTGTTAAAGCCACAGGATGTCTGTAGATCCGTGGGTGTCATGTGAGGTCATGTCAGTGCCCGGGTATAGTAGATCATCGTAATAGGTCAGTACAGAAGTGGTGAAAACTGGGCAATGTCCCAGCAGATGTGATCCAGAGGCTGAAGCCAGAGCTTGAGGAGGCAGAGAACACAGATGTGGGGAACCACCGACAGATCGAAGCCACACACCCCTTCCTGCTGCAGCTGGACAGCAGCAGGGATGCCTGGATTAAAGGTGAGGGAATAACCAGTAGACCAGTCACTTGTTAAATATCCGTTTATTGCTCTGAAAATTATATGCCCATTTATTTGAACAGAACACTTTTGAATGAGAATTATTTTAGGGTAGTTACTGTACCTAAACTGACTTTCTGAATTTTATTAGCCCTTACAGTCATATTCCAACTGGTAGAGTTCCTAATTAAGAGAGCTAAGGGAGGGATCATACCTTAAGAGAGAGATCATGTCCAAGAGTTTCTATGAAAAAGGAAAGAAGCTTTTGAAAATGTACCTCAGGGAAACTCTAAATTATAACATGGCTGATGGCTGTATCATGGATTATTGGTACATCTAGCTGTTTGCCTAGATTGTATTGTCTCATTGGGCCAACAAAGGCTTATTTTTAAATAACATTTCCCTCTTTCCAGGCCAGAAAGGTCCTTTGAAACAGGAAAAGTTGAACAACATGGTAAGAGAACATTGATTACCTTAAGAATGAGAATGAGATGAGAAAGTTGTAGATCAGAATGCATAGATCAAACTTGTCCTGTCTGTGCAGTTTAATACTATAACTGTTACAATCTGGTTGTATACACAGAGCTAGTATTGCAGCTGTAAGACAGTGAAAGACGTTTGGGTGTGAAACATGCTTGTTTGCTTTACACCCAGGTTGATGATGTTAAGGCAGTGCTACTGAAGTTGGCAGCAACGGACAGCCTTGCCACTCTCGGCTTCCTCCACTCTGATCAGAGGTCACCCAAGGTCAACAAGAGAGGTGAGGACCCACCCCTCTGCCCTGGGATTGGCCGTAGCCCTTTCCATTGACGACTTAGTGACCTTTTCCTGAGAATTCATCTGTCCATTTCAGATAAGACAACTCACCTCACCTGTTTGAGGTTGTCTGATATTTGGCAGGTACTGCCCCTTGTCTGCCTATAACACAACAGGTGCAGAGCGAGTGAAGCAGCCAAACCTAGCATGGCCAAGAAGGAGCCATGCTCTGAGTACAGTTATACTGCACAATAGGTTCATAAAGGCCTTAGTTAGTACTTACATTTATATGTCATCTGGAGATTACCTATGAGACCGTAAAATATAGGCTACAAACAGTGGCATACAAAATAAATCATCAAGATGTATCCTCCGATATATTTACAGTAGAGTCTTAAATTATAGGGATGCACATATAACTATAACTATTTTAAAAAAATCTATTTAAGGGCAGCAGTTCTGTTACTTCACCATACAACCTTATAAATGGATCCATTTCTGAGATTGATTGGTGGTGTTGCTCTGGGGGATCTCAACTGGATGGAATATATTCAGAGCAGAACCTTATGAGGGAATGTTTAGAAACCCCAGTTAAAGCACTTGCATTTCCATTAACGATGCTGTTCCTAAATAACCACCCTTTGTGTAAATAAAACATGTGTAAATAAAAACATGATATGCTACTGTTTATCCATACAGGTAAAGGACGTGCACAGGATATGTACAGGATACTAAATATGTCATTCACTGGAAAAATACTCAAACTGTGGCATTTAGTTCCTGGACCATATGAAATGAGTTTGTTTCCATTTGTTTGTGTCTTACACAGCTTGTTTCTGGAAGTACTGCGTGACAAACTAAAGGCAGCGCCACCCGTGATGTGGGAAAAGCGCTGTGCCTTGTACAAACACAGCTTGATTCCCAGAGCTGTCCCACCTACCCACTTCCCATGGCTCACACACTCAAGTTTCAGCTTGTGGCCCAGAATGTGTAAAGAATTTTGTACAGACAATTGAAACAATCCTTTGTTTTTTATCCAAATGAAAGCAGCCATACACTGCCCTTGGCAATAAAGAGGCCTGTGTGATGTGGTTTGGTTGGAAGAGCTTTGTGTTTGGGACCAACAAGAAGTGTCAAACAACAGATTTCTACACCGAAAGTTTCCACATGCAAGTTTCAAACTTTTTGTTGTCACACGTTGGATGAATTTAGATTCATCACTCAAAATCTTTCTTAATTATTACCTATTTTAATTTGAAGTCAGTGATGCTGAATTTGGCAGGTAGAGTTTTGTTATAAGCTACAGAGGCTGACAAATGTATTTTACCGAATATTTGAATGCAGTAACATGCCTAAAATTGTGAAGGTATTGGAGAGTATTATTTGAGAACACATTCAGCTTTCACTTTTAAGTGCTTTATTATTTGACATTTTGTGTTTCAGAATATATGATTTTAAAGGGTCTATTTGAAAGCACAGAAGGACACCTTGTATTGAATATGTATTTGTTTGTAGAATAACTAACATACCATGTGTCTTAGACATAATACAACGTAATCCCAAAAAATGCACAGTCATAAAACATTAATTTCAAAGCCATGGGAGCCATTAAAAATATCAGGGTGTTAAAGCAGCTACCTGAGAGTGAACATCATTTGAAATTATGATTGTGTGATAGCTATAAGAATATTATTACCTACTTGTATTGAAGCTGATTTTGAAAGTAATCAAATCTGTCAAAAGTGATAAATAATATAAATAATAGATTTTTTTTAAATACATGTTTTCCAGCATTGCAGTATATCCAGAAATGTATATTCAAAAGCAAATATTCAAATTGTTTGTCCTATTTCAGGTTAAAACCCTATTGTTATCCAAAGAAAAATTAAAGCAAGCATAAAACTCCCTCCAAAACAAAAAAAATTTAAAACGTGCCTTGAAGGGTTCAGACAAAGTGTGACTAGTTTGTGACGGCATTTGTCTTGCAATTTATCACCACATAGAGGCAGTGTTTAACTAGATAAAGTTTTTGTGTCCATCATCCTCACAGTGTAACACAGGCACACTGTACATTGAAACTGCTTTTTATTTTTCAGAATTATGAAGCTCTACCATGCATTAGTATTAATGGCAGGATACAAAATAGGTAAAAAGCCATTTGCCCTGATATGAGACAAAAAGAAGTTGCAAAGATGATAAAACCTTAAACAAGCTGTATCTTCGGCATTTCAATACTTTGTCCCAATTCAAGTTCATCAAACTTTCTGAAAATGTGATATATCTATACATGTTTTCATCAATGCCATTGTTACCATTATCATTGCCACTGCATATGTGAAATTTAATTCATCAGGATAGGGCTCAATTTTCTTTAAGGCTCCATCAACTTGGCCCATTAATTTCACTAAAAGCCACATAAATATGTTTGTCTTCAGTGTGTCTATATATATGCCCGTTTATCTATAAACCAAATGATCAGAGGTGATCCCCTGGAAGAGAAGTACATGGGGCAATCCCACATGTTCATGCTCCATAATACAAACATTGTCTCCCAACTAAATCTCCTCCACTTAGATATAGGTTCCGGGAAGTGCGATGGGTTTCTATTGACTACTGGAATACTATACAAGAGCAATGCTTCCCATAGATCTTTGATGGTACTACTGCTACATGAGAAGGGTTTGAGGATATATTGAGTTGGGGATGGGTAGTGTTCAGATGAGAGGTTTGAGGAGAGAAGAGAGTTTAGAGGATGGGGCAGGATGTTCATTTCCTCTTGCCAGTTACATCCAGGTAGGCCTTCTCAATCTCAATGTTGGCTGGGCAGGTGTGGCGGAACTCCTCTCGTTCATGGGCATTTTGCAGGTAGCGCCAGACCCCGGTAAACTGGGCCGGGATGTCAAAGTCACAGTACTTCTTGGCAGCAATCTGTGGAGAAAAGTCTTGTTGAAAGCAAAGAAAATGACCTTTGTTGCACTACATTCCCACACAAGAAAATTGGACTGATCTACTCTAGAAATGACTGAAAAGGGCAACATCAAAGAGCGCCACAATTCCCATTATCAAGCTTGGAAAGACATGGTTTACATCATGGTCTACGCAGGAGAAGTGATCACAGAGTGAGTCATGTGATGCTGACAGAGTTAGAGCATTACCTTTTTTGTTCAGCTTCACTGATTTTGTGTAGAACTGCATCAGTGATTAATATTCAATGTGTACTTACTTAATTAGACAAACATTTGTTGGTTACACAAGACTGCTCTCCATATTTATATGTACATGATTTGGTAGACTCTTTAATCCAGAGTGATTTGCAAAGGTGTTTTGAACTTCACTACGAAAGGTATCTTTGCATCCATGTATTTAGCAAATAAAAAACCTTTAGGACAAATAACGTCTGCCCACACAATTAGTACAGGTATTTAAGGGTAAGTGCAATTAGTATAGGGTAAGTACGGGTTGGTTTTATTTTTATTGAGGGTATGTGCAGGGTAGGTAAGTACTCTCCATTCTTTGCCTATATTACTAGATTGCCTCCGGGGCCTTTTGTTCTCTATGAATCCTGCAATTACATGAAGAACACCAAGAAGTATGACATCACTGCTTCTTTACCCCCACCTTGATTACATGGAGTTTGGGAAGCAGGTTGCAGTCTGCCAATGTGAGGCGATCCCCATCCAGGAACTTCCTGTTGGAGACGAGGGAATCCACCGTGGAGTTATGGTCTATTTCCTGTGGGAGAGGGGTGTTCAGGTAAACATCCAATCTCTTGAATTCTCGCAGCAGGGCCTTGTCGTGGTCTGAAGAGGACAGAGACAAGTACTTGCGTAAGACTAAGGTTTGGCACATTTAGGACCTGATTTACTATGAATTTTAGGGTGTGTAAAACCTTTTAGCACACACAAAACTAATAATACAACCAATGATTGGTGCAAAAACAAATACCATGACCAATCATTGATCATGTTATTGGTTTTGCATGCGCTAAAAGGTTTTGCACAAGCTAAAGGTCTCCGTAAATCAAGCCCTTACTGTGTGTAACTGTTGTAAAAGATACTTGAGAGTTCTTCTCCACTGGCCCACCTTCACCAAAGGTCAGCTACACTTGAAGTGAGTCAAAAAAATGTATACAGAAAATTGATGCTGGCTGACAGTTTGATGGCTGATACCAGGTGCATTAGGTTTCACCCCAAGCCCAGACAAGACAAATAGAAGTAGATTTTTGAGAAAAAAATTTGGTGTATTCTAAACCGAAAGTACACCAGGTACTGTAATACAGTAAGCAAGGGAAAATGCTGAATGCTTATTTGTACAACGGTTTAAAAAAATATTATTGCTTCTATATCTGAGCGTGATTTTCTTAGCGTGTATAAACAGTGCATTTTCTGCATTTTACAGTCTGTGGCTGTGGCGAGACGAGGGTTGTAAGTGCTTTGGGCTATTAATAGCACCTCCTATTTTATTGCCCTACAGTGCCACTGAGGTTTTTGCAGGCGGCTACCCTTTTAAACAATCCTGCATCAAAATATACAGGGTTTTCTTAAAGATGTAGTTTATAATGTCAGAAAAACATGAATACTGTAATAGGGACGGATACGTCTACCACTAGGGGGCCAACGTGGATCGGGCTAACTACTATGTTGCATCTTCGTCTCTTCACTCCAGCCTTTCATAATTCCACTGCCGCACACTGGTGGAGTCATAAATACCACAGGCTGTAAACTGCAGCTGGATGGTCAATTAAAAGGACTGCAGCCATCAGGACATAGGGCATCAAAACTGTCTTGTGGATGCTGCCTAAAGCATAGGACTGACTTGCGACCCTGTTTATAGGGATTTGGATAGCCTTTCCAACTAGCCACCCTCTTGGAATGCCAGACCATGTACATAGCAAGGTGGTGGGGGGACATAAACGAAATATATGTGCATGTATTAAATAATTGGTGATAATATAATGAAAGGTAAATGAATGTGGGTTGAATGAAGTGGACGGTATGTGAAAGTATAGGAGGGAGCCAATTAGATACTATATAAGAAGGAATAAACATTGCAGTCAACAGGGGGATCATGAGTTATCAAGGATGTGTACGCCTACATACGTAAGTGTCTCGATCATAGAGGGGCCATCACCTTGGACCTCTTTTCTTTGTTTCCTTTGCCTTAGTCTGTTAGATTATATGTACTTCAGTATAACAAAGTGTTCTTGAATTGTCTTGTAAATAAAATGTTTTAGCATCATTGAAACTGTTTATCCTTGCTATCATATTGTGTCATAATAAACTGCTTCGCCATTTTTTAATGCACCCAAGGTACGGGGTTTGCTTAAACACTGACCGGGGTGGGGTGTGCATCTTTCTGAGAACAATTGGTCCCATCCGTGGTTTTGTGATAACACCATTAACGGGTTACTCACTGGGAATATTGAGTTTCACTAGCCGGATGTGTAGCTTCTCCGGGATAGCTGTTAGAGTCAGTGTCCAGATGGATCTTAGTGTTGTCTTAGAGAGAGTAGTAATAATAGAGAGAGAACAATGTTCTGGAATATTTAGATAGTCCGACTAACCAGGTGGAGTAACCTTAGTTAGGGCTCCCTGGGATAGATGTTAGTTTTGGTATCCAGATATTCATATTTTTCAGCTCGCTTCTTCAAGTCGCTTCTTCATGGCGAAGAAACATTAATTGCACGATTCCCAGATGGCTGGTGCATTTACCTCTTAGGATAGGTCTTAGAACACTTAGTTGAATGCCTGGTAGCAGTAGATAGTCTCACTCTCCAGGGTGCAGGGTCTTGCTGCCCATAAGTTTGTATAAGCACACCCCAGTCAATGTGCATATGTGTATTTGTGTATGTTTATTTGCAATAATATAAATGTACAGGTTACAGATTTTGAAATGAATGGAGTCAGATAAACTTGTTTTCCTCCCTACGACAAAATCCAAATCCTTACAATGTCAGCGGCAGTTAAAGTGTGAAGGATTGGCAAATTAAGTTGGATCGGAATGGCACAGATACGAGGTGGGTCAGTGCAAAAGCAACTCAGGACATTTCAAATCTGAATTTCATGACTGAGCAAATATTGTCAGTGTTCTGGCCATTGACTGCAAATGTGATGGATCACCATGACACTGTTGTTGAGTCAAAGTTTTATCAGCACGCAGCTGTTTGGCATTTACTTGGGGCGCTGTCTTTCACAGTCACTCACAGGTGTTGGTTGGGGTGCTCTTGATGTAAGCTGAGAACTTTGCAAAGATGTCGGCACCCACATCGAAGGACTCCTTGTTCTGGGGACTGAGGTGGGGGTACCTGGTTTGGATAGTGAGGGACAGAGATTAGTTTGACTCCATTGGACCCATACCATCCAAGGGGCATTCTACCAGCCGTTAGGATAAGTATCCCATACCTGGGTGGGGCCAGTGTCAGCTCCAGGAAGTCCTCAATCTTGATGAAGTCGGTCTTGAGGTCCCCATTGTACAGCAGGAAAGGAGGGTTAGTCCCTGGGGCCAAGTCTTTCAGCTCTGCTGGTTTCCTGAACAATTTGAGAGTGGAGAGGGAGGCGAGAGAGAGAGGGGTGGTCAAATGAGGTGACTTATCAGCTACGGAGCACCACGTCCGCCCCGGCACCATTGGTGTTGTTAAATAATTGATTTCTGATTCCCTCTGACTCAGTTGGAAAAACACATGGCACAGTTGAGTGGCACAGGTGAGTGCTGGGGTGTGTGTTTGCATTCCTTGCATTGGTCCCTTAAAGGCATGGCTTTTTTAATCAAGCCAGCATGTTTGTCCAACAGCAACAATACTGTCAAGGCCCCTGGCAAAACCATTACAAGAAATGACAGATTAGCTTAGTATTTGTTTAACACAATACAGAGATTTTTGTGCTGGGAGTGTAAACCTACACCACTCCTTCTCACCTAATCAGAGATCCTACGTCTTTTCAGGTTCAGCTCCATGCCCAATTCCAATTGCTATTCCTGTTGCTACAGTCGTATCTGCAATGTTGCTGCTGGAAGTATTACTCATGATTCTTTACACTGTGGCAGTGTGCTGCAGTTATGTGTGATGTAGTGATTATGGGTGATGTTGTGTTTTTGTGTGATGTAGTGGTGATGTAGTGATTATGTGTGATGTTGTGGTTATATGTGATGTTGTGGTTATGTGTGATGTAGTGGTTATATGTGATGTAGTGATTATGGGTGATGTTGTGTTTATGTGTGATGTAGTGGTTATGTGTGATGTTGTGGTTATATGTGATGTTGTGGTTATGTGTGATGTAGTGATTATGGGTGATGTTGTGTTTATGTGTGATGTTGTGGTTATGTGTGATGTAGTGGTTATATGTGATGTAGTTTATGTGTGGTGAAGTGATTATGTGTGATGTAGTGATTATGTGTGTTGTAGTGGTTTTGTGTGATGTAGTGGTGATGTAGTGATGATGTGTGTTGTCGTGGTTATTTGTGATGTAGTGATTATGTGTGATGTAGTGATTATGTGTGGTGAAGTGATTATGTATGATGTTGTGTTTATGTGTGATGTAGTGGTTATGTGTGATGTTGTGGTTATATGTGATGTTGTGATTATGTGGGATGTTGTGGTTATGTGTGATGTAGTGGTTACATTACAGGCATTTAGCAGACGCTCTTATCCAGAGCGACTTACACAACTTCTTATTACATTTATCCAGCTGGATATATACTGAAGCAATTCAGGTTAAGTACCTTGCTCAAGGGTACAACGGCAGTGTCCTACCTGGGAATCGAACCTGCAACCAGTTCCTTACCCATTATACTACACTGCCGCCCAATGCCGCCGTGATGTAGTGATTATGTGTGATGTAGTGATTATGTGTGGAGAAGTGATTATGTCTGTTGTAGTGGTTATGTATGATGTAGTGGTTATGTGTGTTGTAGTGGTTTTGTGTGATGTAGTGGTGATGTAGTGATGATGTGTGTTGTCGTGGTTATTTGTGATGTAGTGGTTATGTGTGATGTGGTGATGATTTATGTAGTGGCTATAGTTATGTGGGTTGTTAGGTTATTGTCCCCTTAACAATGGTGCATAACCAACATTGCTCACTTCTTCATGTCCACGGTGGTCACAGTGAACTTGACTCCTTTCAGCCACAGAACCATGAAGAGTCTCTGGCAAAAGGGACAATTTCCCACATTCTGCCCATCATGCCCAGCCTGAGGACAAGAGAAACACACACACACTGTTACATGTTGCCCAAAGCAGATTCACTGGTGTCTGCATAAAAGCACATCAAATTAAACATTGATACCAACCTGTAAATGCCCCTATTATACCATGCTGTATATGCCACCCTGTGCTTTCATTTTTTTATAAAGGCACTTGAATGGTGCCATGGTATGTGCTAAATTATGCAACACCAAGCCATTTTTTTTTTTACAAGAGCACAAAGCACAACTGAACAGAACAGGGAAGAAAAGAACAGAACAGAAAAGAACACGACAGGAGGGAGTGGAAAATAGAAGAAAAAAACACCTGCTGTTGTGCAGCCACTGTTTACTGTTTCTCTTTGTTTGTTTGGAAATCAATGAATATCCACTTCATCTTTTGTGTAGCATTCAATAAAAGGCTCCATCTAAAAGGATTGGCTTTCCCAGATGACTGAGATACTTCACAAAGCTGCGTTATCCCCTTAAATTGTCCCATTGAACCGCTTGGATAGAAACTTACGCAATCATTTTGGATGCTGAAGCAGAATTTGTGATCACAAAATAGGTCTGCACCATAACTGTGTCAGTGTTGTGAATGAGCTACTCTGAAACCATGCTGTATACAGTATTGGGGGTCCTGATGGTCCTCAGACAAAAAGGTATACGGACATAAAATAAGTCGAGGTTACACATCTGTGGTGATACTGTGATCATTGAAACAGATTACATTTGTATTGTGCTAAGTACATCCGATGTCGTGTCTTGTTTTACATATTTCCCCTCGTAGTATACGAGAACCACTTCATTGCAGCCTATGGCAGGTATTAGATAAAGGCATGAAGAGTAAGCCATTTTAATGCGACAGCCAGAGTGTGATCATTTTAAACCATCTCAGAGAAAAGAATGTGGGAACCCATGCTATATATAACATAGTGTGTGCGGTGGGGAGTTATTCATCCAAAGGAAGAATGAATAATTCTGTATTCAGCTCAAGCAGAAAAACAAATAACACCCTTGTTTACACAAGACACCTCCTCACTTCCCTTGGCTGCAAACTGCTGATGTGGTAATCAGGCCTGTTGGGAGAATTAATTCTCTGACCTCAGTGTTGGCATCGTAGCACACCTGTTTTCATTACTTATGCACTTTATCAAAAAGATAAATGAACACATCCTCAGTCGGGACGGGTGGAGATGTATTTCTGGGTAGCTGTACAGGAAGAAAATCTTTGGCTCTTTGAAGTCACCGGAGAGGGCAGATAAAGAAAGGAGGCAACGTGTAACATGGCCCCTCCCTTTCCTGAAGTCTCTTTTGTTCAGAACGGCAGTACTGCGAGGTTGGGTTTTGCAACTGCAGGGTTGTAGGTTTGATTCTCCGATGGGGCAGTTCTGTCCTACCCTTGAGCAAGGTATTTAACCTGAATTGCTTCAGTAAATATTCAGTATAAATTGATTGTATGTCAAACAAATGTAAATCCTTTTGGATAAGAGTATGTGCTTAATGCCAAAAATGTAATGTAGTGTATACACAACATCTCCCATCAGGCATATGAACTGGTGCACATATCCAGCATTGAAAGCTGTCCATTTGGAACAGGTATGGTGATTATCACATGTCTCAGTGATCTTGTGCACCAGGGCTATTCAACTATTTCCTCATTGGGGCCACATTAATAAAAAAAAAGGTGAATATGGGCCAAACATTTCATAAAATACTATCTGAATAAGACATATTACACATCCGTGGAAATAAAGTAGTCTTCTTATACAAAACTATTAAAATTCTGTCATACACAGCAAAATGTCCAGTGTTAATTCAACTCTAACAGTGTTGATTCAACTCGAGCAGTGTACATATGAGCCTGCTCTGGCCAGATCAGGCTCATATGTACACTGTTAGAGTTGAATTAACACTGGACACTGTAGCTATTATGCTGTCAGATTCAGACCCTGGACATAGACACAATTTTTGACGCCTCTGATTTATACTTTTTTTTTGTTTTTTCTTCCCAGTGATCAAAGGGCCAAGAGCCACTACAATGTCTGTAGTATGCGACATTTAGCCCCCGGGTCTCCGGTCCAATAGCCCTGCTGTGCACCAAACAATTCAATAGGCAAAGGTATGGGGACAATGTTCAAAAAAATACATGTGGCTGTGTGTAGCAGTGGGTAGAATGGTTTACGTTCTGGGCTTTACACTGCTTGCAGTTCTGTAGGCAGGTGTTTGTGGGTATAGCAGCATGTAAAATTGTGCAGGTGGTCTCTGTGGGTGTTGCACTAAGCAGAATGGTGTAGGTTTGCATCTGCAGGAATAGCACAGAACAAAATGTTGTAGGTTGGTTTCTGTGAGTGACACAGTGAGCAGAATGGTGCAGGTTGGTTTCTGTGAGTGATGCAGTATGTAAAATGGTGCAGGTTGGTTTCTGTGAGTGATGCAGTATGTAAAATGGTGCAGGTTGGTTTCTGTGAGTGATGCAGTATGTAAAATGGTGCAGCTTGGTTTCTGTGAGTGATGCAGTATGTAAAATGGTGCAGGTTGGTTTCTGTGAGTGATGCAGTATGTAAAATGGTGCAGGTTGGTTTCTGTGAGTGATGCAGTATGTAAAATGGTGCAGGTTGGTTTCTGTGAGTGATGCAGTATGTAAAATGGTGCAGGTTGGTTTCTGTGAGTGATGCAGTATGTAAAATGGTGCAGGTTGGTTTCTGTGAGTGATGCAGCATGTAAAATGGTGCAGCTTGGTTTCTGTGAGTGATGCAGTATGTAAAATGGTGCAGCTTGGTTTCTGTGAGTGATGCAGTATGTAAAATGGTGCAGGTTGGTTTCTGTGAGTGATGCAGTATGTAAAATGGTGCAGCTTGGTTTCTGTGAGTGATGCAGTATGTAAAATGGTGCAGGTTGGTTTCTGTGAGTGACACGGTGAGCAGAATGGTGCAGGTTGGTTTCTGTGAGTGATGCAGTATGTAAAATGGTGCAGCTTGGTTTCTGTGAGTGATGCAGTATGTAAAATGGTGCAGCTTGGTTTCTGTGAGTGATGCAGTATGTAAAATGGTGCAGCTTGGTTTCTGTGAGTGATGCAGTATGTAAAATGGTGTAGGTTGGTTTCTGTGAGTGATGCAGTATGTAAAATGGTGTAGTTTTATTTCTGTAAGAATAGCACTAAACAGAATAGGTTGGTGTGGGTCACGGTGAGTGTAATAGTGAGCAGACGGGTGTAGACTGGTCTCTGTGTTGTTGGCCAATGTGGTGGCAGCAGCAGCTGGCATTGTATTTGGGCGTATCAGTGAGGTGCAGAAAAGGGTTCCTATGACACGATAAGGGGTATTTGTTTCGGCTGTCTGTCTGTCTGCAATGATAGAGCGTACCGATTGCAATCTCAAAGGAAACACCTCCATAATCCATGCTCACCAACCGTCAAAGCCCACGATCAGCAACGGGTAGCTCTGATAAAATACTTACGCACAGTACAATTGCATTAGACACAACATGAAGACGTACATCCCAGTTAGAGTTCCTGAGGCCAATTAACAGAATTTCCCCTTTGATTCATAATGCTGATAAATGCATTCCTGCCATCTAACAGGACAAACAGTATGTGGATAAATTCTTGATATAGGTTGACTGAGAAATGAACTAGCCCTAACTAATTTTATGGTTAAAGTCTGTAAAATAGGTAAGGTACGAAATTGTAACAGCTGAAATGTAAATAACTTTATTATTTACGGTGAAACACCGTTATATAATTAACCTGCTACTGCTTAACATATTGTTGCCGTTATGTATATGGTACAGTTCTGGCCAATCAGTATTTTCCTGTAAAATTTACAAAAAGTTTTTTTTACATTGAATAAATAACAATAACAATAAGTTAAGCATGTGTGAAGCAGACTGTATGTATAATTATATTATGGTGTTTCTCCGTAAATAATATCACTATTTATATTTCAGCTGTTTACAATTTCGTACCTCCACCATTTTTATTTTTTATTTATTTTATTTTTTTTACAGCTTTTACCGTAGAAATTCATTTTGTACCATGTAGATTAGCAAAGAAGTAAGAATCTCAGCTTTGACAGCTTTTAATGGAGCAAGATATATCTGTTCATAATAGTTATAAATACTAATACTATCTATATTTATACATAATTTGTCATTCCAGACTATATACACAGTGCCAAAAAAATGTCTGTCTTAACAAGTGTTTTAGTCTTGTAATGAGACTTAAATTCTTATGTTTTTCTCTAAAGTGGAAAATATCAGCTTGTTTCAAGTTACTTTTTACTTGACAAGTGAAATTATCTTACCCCATTGGCAATCCTTTTGTCTTATTTAGCAAAAAAGTAACAGAAATAAGATTCTAAAGTCTAAATATAAGATTAAAATGCTTGTTAAGATTTAGTTAATTTTTCAGTGTAGTGTGATTTTGCACTTGTTCATTTTGCAGTGTAGACATCAATTATGTATAGCCTACAACAATTTAGAAATCTATAAATAACTAAAAAAGGAAAATCAAAAGAAATGTACCTGTACAGAGTATGGCACTCTGTATTAAACAGATGTAGTATATTTGCATAGACAGAGCAACTTTACATTTCATATTTGTTGAAAGAAGTAACTATACAGTACTGACCTTGATGAAGAGCTCAATAACGGGTTCTTTCTCAGAGTTTTGTCTGAGTGCCATGGTGTCCCACAGTGTTGTTCCAGTAAGTCCCGGTAAACAGCAGAACTACTTATGCTCAAAGCGTCTGGCGAGATAGAGACTTATCTTCACACAGAGAGCTCTAACCCGCTGAGAGTGAGAGAGGCTAAGAAGTGTTCGCGCCTGGGAATGAGAATTCAAGAAGCAGCATGTAACCTCCCTTGGCCAGGTTGTCAGTGTTAGTGCGTGTCTTCTTGCCTCAGATACACTTGTTTAAAAACCCAGAGGAGGAGGGCACAGAGAGTGGGCGTGGGACTTTTCCCATATAAACAGAGCACCAGTCTTTTTGGGATGAAAATAGGTCCTGTCACTTTTTTAAAGGAAAGCCGATAATGGCAGTGGCAGGGAAAGCGACAGCATGATTCACATAATAACTTTAAAGAGTACTCTCAGAGCTTTGTGGTCACTCACACAATGAACATACTGTACAGCTTTGTGCTTGATTTGAAAAGCAAGACAAACTGTACAGAGTACAGCCTCTCTGTGTCCAAAACCCATGGACACCTGATGCTGTTTTGGTTATCCCTTACACATTTTACATTACATTTTAGGCATTTAGCCTGTACAGTTTGTGTTGCTTAAACAAAACTAGTAAACTAAACGTCACTTTTAAGTATACTAATCGTGATAAACTATAGTATACTGGTAAGTGTACTATTTTGATACTCATTGAGACAAAATTGGCCCATACTTTCATAAAAGTATACTTCTAAGTGAACGTTTAGTCTCAATAAGTATCAAAATAGTACATTTACAAGTAGACTAATAGTTTATCAAAAGTTGGTATACTTAAAAGCAAACTTTATTTTTCTAGTTTTAAGCAACAAAACTATTAGTGTATTAGTTTTTATATGCTTGGCACTGGCATTGATTGATCTGTTTATGTGAAAGCAACATTAGGACACAAGCAACTGAATCCATTTTAGTTATAGGAGCATTTACATTATATATTGACAAACTCAAACAAACAACAAGAACAAAAAATCTGAATTTGATTACTATAAGCAGACCGCAGGGGCCACATGTATAAACAGTGCTGAGCAGAAAAATGCCCTCAGAAAGCTGCATAAGCAAGTTTACATGCAGAAATTCAGATGTATAACATAAGAGAACCTGCGTACCTCTGCATACCCTGGACGCCATACGTATGCAATGTTCGGAGACAGTGTGATATGGCGACACTGTGACCGAAAGGCAGGGAGAAAATTAAAAACTTTGTGAAATTAGATTAGACTTTCTCCCTAAGCATGCTTTTACTCAAGAGTTTTATACATGTGGCCCCTGATGGGGCATATCTTCAAGAAATGAGGATAGATTTTTAATAATGACAATGAATAAAATGACTAGCTTGTGATTAACCTGGGTTTCTTCCGGCAGGAGGTCCCCTAGAGGGCTGACATATTTCAGAGACTGAGGTACTGTAAAGAAAAGGCATGGGCATCGGGCAGGATTCCAAATTTCAGATACAGCCTTGAATGGGTGTCTGTCGGAGCAAGCCACAATATCATGAACAAAGCCAAGGTCATATGCACAGAATGGGAGTGTTTAATCTAAGTACATTGTCAGAACTGATGAATACAGCTATCAGAGGAAATATGGTGTTGCCTTGTCTCGACACCAGAAGTGAACAAATACTCAGTTTGGCTCTTTTTTACATTCTGAGAGAACAAACATTTGCCTTTGATTTATTTTTTCTGAAATTATCTCATTTTGAAATCTCTGAAACAAGCCAGTGTAAATATAAATATGTCCACTCTGAATCTGAGAGAAACTGATTGCGTTATGTTGGCAGACTTTCTCCGGATTTAGTTGCGACATTGCATAGCAGTGCCTCGGGTATGAACCCAAAAGCCCAAACTTCTTTCACTGAAAAACTGAAGAGAATTTTTTTCCAGGGTAATGCGGAATTTACACAACAGGGCCAAATAGATCTGTATGCATCTTCCTATCTGAATGAGAAGGATTGGAATTTCCATTTGCAGTGAGGAAAGACTTGAAAGCTTGAAATGGAAACTCACAACAAATCCTGGAAATGGCATGAGCAACATGCATACACAGTTCAGGAAGAGCAGCAGAGGCAGAATTTGGTCAGAGCACAAAGCACCCCCCCCCCCCCCCCCCCCCCCAACTCACAAACACATTATGGGACTGCAGCATGTAAAATTAGGAGATCCCAAGGTTTGTGAACCAGTAAATCCACTCTGAACACAGGGAAGAGCTCTGTTTATCTGAGCAGGAGATGCAGGGCCGGCTCAACTGCTTGTCATCACATAGTTCAACCACATTATGGGTGGATGCATCAGCTTGCCAGTGAAAAGCGATCAGTATATCAATACGTCAGTATATCAGTATATCAATACGTAAGTATATCAGTATATCAATACGTCAGTATATCAGTATATCAATACGTCAGTATATCAGTATATCAATACGTCAGTATATCAGTATATCAATACGTCAGTATATCAGTATATCAATATGTAAGTATATCAGTATATCAATATGTAAGTATATCAGTATATCAAACACAGAAGCAGGGGACCCCCCTCAAAACATGGACAGTTCCTCTAATCTCTGTTTTGCCTCAAATTCCCAATATCATCTATTAACTATGATATCTTGTCTTTTATAAACTAAACACAGAGCTCTTCTTTGAGGAAAAGATAGGGGAGGTTTCATTGAATTAAAGCATGTTTAAATAATTTTTAATACATATGCAGCCCTTAAATGGAATTCTAACATGGCCTAGAAGCACAATAAACCTCCACCAAGTGCTTTCCACCAAACTCATTAGCTGTGTACGTGGGAGTGCAGCTCCTCTTGAATCCACATCAATGCTGATTTATGAGAGGGAGGTATTTGTGCCAGCATAGACAGAACCTGCAATACCATACAGACACGCATTCCAGTCTCGCACACTGTCAACAGCTGGCTGCAATCTAATGCATTAGGACATGCATGAGGTGTGCTCATGGAGTAATGACACTTATTTTACAGTGAGAGAAACCTAGCTGATGTTATCTCCTCCCAGGTTGTACATACTAATTTTCAATGATTGTCTCATGCATTGAAGAAAATCGGTGGTGCAGTGTCGATGACAAAAAAATAAGATGTCAAATTAAAACTTTTTTTTGAAGTACAAGCAACTTGGCTTTATGAACTGAGCTGAAAGCCAGCGCAGACCAATGCCTGGTTGTAATAAATGGTAAACACGGGATGCTGTGCTTCAAGGCAATACTGAAAAACTGTACGAGGCAGTTTGAGAGAGGCAGCTGGTTCTCTGAAGAAGGGCACTGTTGTCACGAGCAAACAATGGCATCATTGACCATTCACTTTCAGCTGCAAGTCTCCAGTAGTTAATTGCTACATGATCATGCTGAGCATCCAGTCTCTTTTGGACATTATGTGAGATCTGCATGATGCCGGTGGTGCTGGGCTGGAGGAGATCCCCAGTCTTTCTCTGGTTCTGCTTATGTCTGGCCCTTTATACACACCTACTCCAGGCAGCTCCAGATTTCACGGGTGAGTGTTCTTATGTCGCTAATGCTGTTGTAAGTGGCAATATTTTTTGGCCCAGAAACACAGGCTAAATGAAGCTACAGCTCTGTGAATCCCCTGATATTTATGTCTGTATTCTGTGCCAAACAGCTGTGGAGCCCCATGTTGGGAGCCAGGTGTCTGGGTGTCGTGATGCTATGCTCGGATGTTCTTTCTGTTTGCTCTGAAAATTGCAAATTAGTGATTCACTCAGAATGTGCTCATGCATCATTCTCAGAAACAATTAAGTAAATTGAAGTGTATTATAATTCAATTTGGGCAGAGAAGTCAACTGTATAAACACTTTTGATACAATTTAAAAAAATAATTTGGTGTAAATATCGGTGAGAATGGATGTTTCTTTGAGAATGGTAAGTGATCTTCTGAATTTCAAAGGTAGCTCTTGAATATGGTGTGATTAGTATCAATGGTCAAGGATTATACATGCAAATATGGAATTAATTCAGATAAATGAGTAATCAGTTCAAGGCTATGACATTGTAGGCGTAACTGGCCCAAATGTTGCAGAATTAATTGATTGAGTATAAAGCTTTAGCATGAATTCCATTGCTCAGTTAAATTTTATTTTATAAGTTTATTTTATAAGTTTCCCACCATTCACAGTTAACAGCTCTGAATATTATTTGATATTGGACTGACGAAGAATTTCTGAATACATTTCCTTAAATACAGGGAAAAAATTTGTAAATTTACAACTAAAAGCTATAAATATGATGTGCTCTTCATATATATTATAAGTAAGTATGACTAACATTTTGTACGTTACCGTTTGAAAACATTGCATAAAATAGTTGATGGTGTTGGTTAATATTATTACTACTTATACTCCATATCTGAGGCTGGAGGTAGGCTACGCAATTTCCGTGGAAGGCTGTCTCAGGCACATCTCTGGCTAATAATAGCTCATTGTGTGTGAAAGGCTGGTACATTCCTTCACTGTTGGCTGCTCCTCAACTGGTGCCACTCTGCCCTGCAAGGGAAGTGGGAGACCAAGCGCATCAGGCGCAGTGAGCCGCATCAAACCGCCTGTCATGCCGTGTCGTCACATCGGAGTGATGTGTCAAACGTGTGTCGATTTCTCTGTATGACTAAACCGTCCCTCCCTGAGACAGCACTACCTGACACAACAGGAGGTTCTCTTCCATTAGTCAGAACGTGCTGCTTGGATACGGACTAAACATTTACACTGCCCTACTCAGGGAAAAGGCATTAACTGCTCAGAGTCAAACTGGGAAAAATTATTTCAAAGTTTTTCTATTGTCCAGCAAAATGGCTTGGCAGATCATTGGAGAATGGGTGGTTTGGTCACAAATAGTGATATTATTTTTTATGAATAATAACAATAACCTCTGATATTGTCATGGTTATTAGCAGCCTCTGCTGTTTCTGCCTTCGGTTTTCTTTTTGGCGTCGTTGGGACGCTCTATCGGATTTTTTCCGCCTCCGTTCCGGTGTTTGAATCTCGCCTGGCAATTATCCCTTTCACCAGTTTTGGATTTCTGCTTACTATATATAGCTCAGGACTTCCACCTTTCGGCACTTCAACATTGTCTTTGCTATGTTGACAACGAAGTTGGTAAGGTATAGGAAATTCGGAATGAATAAGAAACGCAGCAAGTCCGGTTAGAGAATTAGGATTAGATTGGTTTTCTCTTTTTATTTCCAATCTTTCTCTTTATCCTTTATTCTTGTTACCTGTTATCTTTTGTGTTCAGCTCTTTCGCCACAAGAGCTCTGAATAACAGGTTTTATTTTCTTTTCTTTTCCTTCACTCGTTTTATCGAGTTTTGCTTTGTTTCACTACCTCTTGTTACGCATAATTATTTAGTGTGTGAGGTTATTTTGTTAGTTATTCTCGCTATTTATCAAGATCGCCTCAGTTTTTGAGGTTGCTTTGTTTTGCCTTGTGCTAGGGAAGTTTTGCTCCCGATCCTGTGTTATCTCCGTCCTGGTGCGGCTACTTGTGGCGTATCTTTCAAGATATGCTTTTAGAAATCCTTATCGTCGTGTTTGGTTCTCCGAACCTTACACTCCCCCTCACAGAATATCGAAGTCATTATGGAAGAACCAGCGACTTCTAAAGAATCTTACAAGACGCTGCCTAGCCAGGGGGCTACAGGGATCACCTCTGAGGAGGCGTCTCTCTCATTGCAGATTCAACAAAGCCAGTTAATGGAGCAATTGCACAATCAGGGATAATGTTTGCAAAAGCTGACAGAGAGCCTATATAGACTTTCTGTGGCAGTCAATCCTCCCTCAGTAGCACAAGCACAAACTCCCCCCCATACCTACACCACGTACAATTAAGGAACCCAAGCTCCAATTGCCGCCACGTTATGGTGGGGAACCGGGGAAATGCCGTCCCTTTTTAACACAGTGTCTTATTTTCTTTCAAGCACAACCCGCCCGCTTTACCACACATGAAACCCGTGTAGCGTTTATTTTGTCCCTCCTGTGTGATCAGACTCTCGCTTGGGCTGACCCTCTGATTCGGTCCAATGCTCCTGTAATCCGTGATTCCGTTCAGCTCATGAATTAAATGCAGCTGGTCTTTGATCACAAAATCTCAGGTGAGGAGGCAGCTAGGATGTTGACCAGCTTGCGCCAGGGCACTGACACTGTAGCGGCGTTCTGTATTACATTTTGAGCATTAGCCGGGGAGACTGGTTGGCTTGACGGCTGGGGTAGAGATAGGGATCCTATTCGTCAGTGGGGTCCTCTGTGCCAGTCGCATTGTCGGTCTTCGGGCCATGCCCCTGACCTCTCCAAACTCAGTTCTGACAGTGATTCAGAGAGGGCTGAGTCCCTCTACGACCCGGATACCTCCTCCTCCTTCGCTGGGAGTGGAGAGGACAGTCTGTCCTGGGACCCCTTTGCTGAGGGGGGTTCCATGGAGCAGGATGATTTTTCCGATTTTGATTGGGACAGGCCGTCTGACACTTCTTCCGGTACCCCGGAGGTGGTAGGGGTGCTTTACCCGCAGGCATTCCAGCGGAGTACTCTGACCTCGCGGAGGTCTTTAGTAAACAATGCCCTACCAGATTGCCACCTCATAGACCATATGACTGCGCCATTGAGCTGTACCTGGGTACTGTTCCTCCCAGGGGTTCACTGTATTCCCTATCAGCCCCTGAGAGTGCTGCTATGAAGCAGTACATAGAGGAGTCTTTGGCTAATGGTTTTATCGCACAGTCTACGTCACCAGCCGGCAATGGTTTTTTCTTTGTTAAGAAAAAAGATGGAGGGCTGAGACCCTGTATAGACTATAGGGGCCTCAATGACATCACCATTAAAAACAGGTATCCTCTTCCACTCATGAACTCCGCATTTGAGCGCTTACAGGGGGCTTCGGTCTTTTCTAAACTTGACCTTCGCAACGCCTACAATCTCGTGCGCATGCGTGAGGGCGATGAGTGGAAGACAGCGTTTAACACGCACCACAGACACTATGAGTACCGGGTGATGCCGTTTTGTCTCATTAGCTGTGTGCTGTGGGCGGCAGTGTAGTATAATGGTTAAGGAACTGGCCTTGTAACCGCAAGGTTGCAGGTTCGATTCCCAGGTAGGACACTGCCGTTGTACCCTTGAGCAAGGTACCTAACCTGAATTGCTTCAGTATATATCCAGCTGTATAAATGGATAATATGTAAAAAAATGCTAAAATAAAGTAGTGTTTGAATCTCGCCTGGCAATTATCCCTTTCACCTGTTTTGGATTTCTTGCTTACTATATATAGCTCAGGACTTCCACCTTTCAGCACTTTGATATTGTTTTTGCTATGTTGACAACGAAGTCGGTAAGGTATAGGAAATCCGGTCGCTGCATTTCTGGTTCGTATGAATAAGAAACGCAGCAAGTCCGGTTAGAGAATTAGGATTAGATTGGTTTTCTCTTTTATTTCCAATCTTTCTCTTTATCCTTTATTCTTGTTACCTGTTATCTTTTGTGTTCAGCTGTTTCGCCACAAGAGCTCTGGATAACAGGTTTTATTTTCTGTTCTTTTCCTTCACGAGTTTTGCTTTGTTTCACTACCTCTTGTTATGCCTAATTATTTAGTGTGTGAGGTTCTTTTGTTAGTTATTCTCGCTGTTTATTGAGATCGCCTCAGTTTTTGAGGTTGCTTTGTTTTGCCTTGTGCTAGGGATGTTTTGCTCCTGATCCTGTGTTATCTCCGTCTTGGTGTGGCTTCTTCCGCGTTTGTGGTGTATCTTTCTAGATACGCTTTTAGAAATCCTTTTCGGTTGTGTTTGGTTCTCTGAACCTTACACTCCCCCTCACAGATATGACCTTTGGTCCTTCAATGACAGTTACTGTACTTTGCCTTAGTATGGTCTATTATACATTGTAGGATAATGATAAAGAAAAAGGCAGTATCCGCCAATTTTATTACTTCTGTTAACGGATGAGTAGTGTAATTACTACTATAAAATACTTTAAATGCATATTTTCTGATTATGGTTTTCACCAAAAATGTTGCTGCACATACCATTATTTACATGGAGACGTCTAGGTTACAGTGCATTTTTGCCATTGCTTTAACTTTACAGTGAGATATTTTGTGTGTAGGTGACAGTGGGTTCATTGACAGTGACAGTTCAGTGACAGACAAAATGTGAAACAATACTAAGGTAAAACACTGTAACTGCACTCTCTAATGCAGGGAAACTAAGGTAAAACACTGTAACTGTAGACCGTAATGCAGGGAAATTAAGGTAAAACACTGTAACTGTAGACCGTAATGCAGGGAAATTAAGGTAAAACACTGTAACTGCAGTCCGTAATGCAGGGAAACTAAGGTAAAACACTGTAACTGCAGTCCGTAATGCAGGGAAACTAAGGTAAAACACTGTAACTGCAGTCCGTAATGCAGGGAAACTAAGGTAAAACACTGTAACTGCAGTCCGTAATGCAGGGAAACTAAGGTAAAACACTGTAACTGCAGTCCGTAATGCAGGGAAACTAAGGTAAAACACTGTTACTCGCAGTCCGTAATGCAGGGAAACTAAGGTAAAACACTGTAACTGTAGTCCGTAATGCAGGGAAGCTAAGGTAAAACACTGTAACTGCAGTCCGTAATGCAGGGAAACTAAGGTAAAACACTGTAACTGCAGTCCGTAATGCAGGGAAACTAAGGTAAAACACTGTAACTGCAGTCCGTAATGCAGGGAAACTAAGGTAAAACACTGTAACTGCAGTCCGTAATGCAGGGAAACAAAGGTAAAACACTGTAACTGCAGTCCGTAATGCAGGGAAACTAAGGTAAAACACTGTAACTGCAGTCCGTAATGCAGGGAAACTAAGGTAAAACACTGTAACTGTAGTCCGTAATGCAGGGAAGCTAAGGTAAAACACTGTAACTGCAGTCCGTAATGCAGGGAAACTAAGGTAAAACACTGTAACTGCAGTCTGTAATGCAGGGAAAACTAAGGTAAAACACTGTAACTGCAGTCCGTAATGCAGGGAAACTAAGGTAAAACACTGTAACTGCAGTCCGTAACGCATAAAAACTAAGGGAAACCACTGTAACTGTAGTCCGTAATGCAGGGAAACTAAGGTAAAACACTGTAACTGCAGTCCGTAATGCAGGGAAACTAAGGTAAAACACTGTAACTGTAGTCCGTAATGCAGGGAAACTAAGGTAAAACACTGTAACTGCAGTCCGTAATGCAGGGAAACAAAGGTAAAACACTGTAACTGCAGTCCGTAATGCAGGGAAACTAAGGTAAAACACTGTAACTGCAGTCCGTAATGCAGGGAAACTAAGGTAAAACACTGTAACTGTAGTCCGTAATGCAGGGAAGCTAAGGTAAAACACTGTAACTGCAGTCCATAATGCAGGGAAACTAAGGTAAAACACTGTAACTGCAGTCTGTAATGCAGGGAAACTAAGGTAAAACACTGTAACTGCAGTCCGTAATGCAGGGAAACTAAGGTAAAACACTGTAACTGCAGTCCGTAACGCAGAAAAACTAAGGTAAACCACTGTAACTGTAGTCCGTAATGCAGGGAAACTAAGGTAAAACACTGTAACTGCAGTCCGTAATGCAGGGAAACTAAGGTAAAACACTGTAACTGTAGTCCGTAATGCAGGGAAGCGAAGGTGAAACACTGTAACTGCAGTCCGTAATGCAGGGAAACTAAGGTAAAACACTGTAACTGCAGTCTGTAATGCAGGGAAACTAAGGTAAAACATTACATTACATTACATTTATTTAGCAGACGCTTTTATCCAAAGCGACGTACAGTAAGTGCGTACAGAGACATCATCATCATTACAGAACAGACAAGGCAAAGCACATCCTTTGCATAATGTAGCAGCTATCCCTAGCAATGAACGTTGACTGTAGTTCACAGTAAGCTGTGGGCAAATCAGCAACACCACACTTTCATTCCAAATACTATTATAAACTATACTATTATAAACCATTCCAAATACTATTATAAACTATGCTATTATAAACCATTCCAAATGCTATTATAAACTATACTATTATAAACCATTCCAAATACTATTATAAACTATGCTATTATAAACCATTCCAAATACTATTATAAACTATAATAAACAGACAGGAAAACACAGGGGACAGGGAACTGATATTCCTAGGTGAGGATATCAGTCAAGGTGGAGTCTGAAGAGGTGTGTCTTCAGGCCTTGACGGAATGCAGGCAGGGTTGGAGTAGAACGTAGGGGAATGGGAAGTTCATTCCACCACTGAGGTGTTAATGTGGAAAAAACTCCGCAGTCGGGACAAGCGAGAGCCTTTGACACGGAGGGGGGGAAGTGCCAGTCGCCCTGCTGTAGAAGAGCGAAGTGGTCGAGCAGGAACATAGTTCTGGATTAAGTCCTGCAGGTAGGCGGGGCCTGTCCTATTTGCTGCAGTGTAGGCCAGGGTCAGAACTTTGAACCTGATCCTGGCTGCAACTGGCAGCCAGTGGAGAGACCTCAGCAGGGGTACACTGTACTGTACACTGTAACTGCAGTCCGTAATGCAGGGAAACTAAGGTAAAACACTGTAACTGCAGTCCGTAACGCAGAAAAACTAAGGTAAACCACTGTAACTGTAGTCCGTAATGCAGGGAAACTAAGGTAAAACACTGTAACTGCAGTCCGTAATGCAGGGAAACTAAGGTAAAACACTGTAACTGTAGTCCGTAATGCAGGGAAGCGAAGGTAAAACACTGTAACTGCAGTCCGTAATGCAGGGAAACTAAGGTAAAACACTGTAACTGCAGTCCGTAATGCAGGGAAACTAAGGTAAAACACTGTAACTGCAGTCCGTAATGCAGGGAAACAAAGGTAAAACACTGTAACTGCAGTCCGTAATGCAGGGAAACTAAGGTAAAACACTGTAACTGCTATCCGTAATGCAGGGAAACTAAGGTAAAACACTGTAACTGCAGTCCGTAATGCAGGGAAACTAAGGTAAAACACTGTAACTGTAGTCCGTAATACAGGGAAGCTAAGGTAAAACACTGTAACTGCAGTCCGTAATGCAGGGAAACTAAGGTAAAACACTGTAACTGCAGTCCGTAATGCAGGGAAACTAAGGTAAAACACTGTAACTGTAGTTCGTAATGCAGGGAAACTAAGATAAAACACTGTAACTGCAGTCCGTAATGCAGGGAAACTAAGGTAAAACACTGTAACTGCAGTCCGTAATGCAGGGAAACTAAGGTAAAACACTGTAACTGCAGTCCGTAATGCAGGGAAACTAAGGTAAAACACTGTAACTGCAGTCCGTAATGCAGGGAAACTAAGGTAAAACACTGTAACTGCAGTCCGTAATGCAGGGAAACTAAGGTAAAACACTGTAACTGCAGTCCGTAATGCAGGGAAACTAAGGTAAAACACTGTAACTGTAGTCCGTAATGCAGGGAAGCTAAGGTAAAACACTGTAACTGCAGTCCGTAATGCAGGGAAACTAAGGTAAAACACTGTAACTGCAGTCCGTAATGCAGGGAAACTAAGGTAAAACACTGTAACTGCAGTCCGTAATGCAGGGAAACTAAGGTAAAACACTGTAACTGCAGTCCGTAATGCAGGGAAACTAAGGTAAAACACTGTAACTGCAGTCCGTAATGCAGAAAAACTAAGGTAAACCACTGTAACTGTAGTCCGTAATGCAGGGAAACTAAGGTAAAACACTGTAACTGCAGTCCGTAATGCAGGGAAACTAAGGTAAAACACTGTAACTGCAGTCCGTAATGCAGGGAAACTAAGGTAAAACACTGTAACTGTAGTCCGTAATGCAGGGAAACTAAGGTAAAACACTGTAACTGTATTCCGTAATGCAGGGAAACTAAGGTAAAACACTGTAACTGCAGTCCGTAATGCAGAAAAACTAAGGTAAAACACTGTAACTGTAGTCCGTAATGCAGGGAAACTAAGGTAAAACACTGTAACTGCAGTCCGTAATGCAGGGAAACTAAGGTAAAACACTGTAACTGCAGTCGGTAATGAAGGGAAACTAAGGTAAAACACTAACTACAGTTACCGTGGTTTGGCCGAGTTTCCCAGCTACTTTTTGCACTAGCTGTAAACCTAAACCCTTGTTTCATCAAAAAAAAACAACACAATAGAGATAGGATATTTTTCCACATATTACTGCCTTTTGCCTTAGTTGAGCAGCACGGACAAGCCCTTTTCAACGAACTTTGTTCCAGAGATGTCCAGTTATAATTGCATTTAATCATTTAGTAGTCCCTCCAGATAAACTTTTTTAGGTGTGGTTTTTTGTTGAATGATTTCAGTGTTCCAACACAAATTAATTTAGCATGGAGATTGCTGTCCTAACACATCCAGCCGTATGCTCGAGCTGTAAGGTTATTCTCTGTCCTATTGCTCCTCGGGCCCAAAAGATATCATTCTTCAAGTGTGATTCACTGGCCTTAAATTGACCTTGGAATAGCTGATTATAAGTGCAGATCTATGACCACACCCTGAAGATTAGATTCAAAACTACTTTGATTGCAGGATTAGCATCTGACTGCTAGTGTTAAAATCATTTGTCATTGGGTATTAATTAAATATAGTGATTGTGTCCTTTTCATGTGGATATTAGCTTACTTGTCTACAGCAGTCATTAATGTAGTGCCAAAATTTATTTTTACATACAATAAAATGTATTAATGCATTAAAAGTGTTAAATAAACTCTTACAGAGTACATTATGGAACTCATTGGACTCATATGTACTCCTAGAGTTTATTAAGACTGGACATTTTACTGTGTAACTAAATTTAAATTTACATTGCTGCATCATTCAATTCCAGGGTACGTGCATAAGATATTGAAGAACCACACTGCTGAAGCCTGCAACGGTGAGACACTCACAGTCTCTTGTCCCTCCAAAACGGTCGTGGCCATTCTCTCTGCGTTTTACGGCAGTCACGCCTCCAGCCATATTGTGTGCCCCACCACAGACAGAAACAGGACAAAAGAGGAGACAGACTGCATGTCCTTTGCGGCAGTCCAGGTAAACAGATGCTCATTCCGATCTGTGAGATATTTTATGGCCTTGTGCTTATTTTTTTGTGTTCATACGAGCGATTTTGTGTTCGTACGTCAGCAGACCAAGTGACTAAGCTTTCCAAGGAAGTAGATCTAGGCTCAGAGCCAAGCGGATGTGGGGCGTCTTCAATATTTGGAAAAATGATTCAGTTTTAATGAAAAGCTTAGGACAATTTACTCAGCACTCATAACTCCTCACCTGCACTACTGTGTTGAAGTATGGGGGAACACTTATAAAGAAACTACAGAGATGCTGTTTAAACTTCAAAAAAGGGCATTGAGAGTGGTATATGGTGTCCCATATAGAGACCATACAAATGACTTGTTTATTAAGGCAAAGTTTCTTAAGTGGCAGGATATAATTAAATATAATACCATACAAATATTATTCTTAGCATCCAAAAATCTCTTACCCTCAAATATACAGAAACTGTTTCAAAAGAGAGATGACATGCATAACTTAAGAGGAAACATGATATATAAACAAAAAACTATAAAGTCAACTCTCAGAGGTCATTCATTATCCATTGTGGGGGTTAAGCTCTGGAACGGTTTACACGATGAGCTTAAAATGTCTATAAACCTAAAGACCTTCAAGAGTAAGATAAGATGTAAGATGGTAGGAAATTATCAAATGGGGACTGTCTGCTGTTGAAATGAAACAAATGAAACAAATAGTTTTGACTAATGTATGACATGTATATTCAAATTCGACTTATTTGGACTTTAATGTCTATTTTATTTTACTTTAGCTTATTTTTTCTTTCTCAAACTGTTTTGTTATAAAGAAAATTCAGTTATGCTGTTGTGATACAAAAAATTTGTTTTAAACAAATGTATATTATGAACATGTAAAATAATGAGGGAAATGGGGCGGGACTATGATAAGCAGGCTGCTTTTTCCCGTATCCCTTTTCGGCAAGTAATGTGTTTTGTCAGGGCATATTACTGAAATTGTGATAAAGTGTAAATATATGCATGCCGAAATAAATAAATAAATAAATAAATAAAAAAGCTGCACTTCTATAAACAAACTCTGGAGAATGACGACACCGGCAGATAACAGTCATGGATATGTTTTTGTATTGTTCTGCGTCAGCAGAAGGTTATGCACAAGTGTCAGGATCGGCGGGCCTGTAAAATCCCTGTCATCATCGATGTGTTTGGGCCAGATCCCTGCCCCGGAACCAGCAAGTACCTCACCGTTTCCTACAAATGCCGCCCAGGTTAGAGTCGAAGCCACCGTTTCAGCTGAAACTGATATAACTGTATTTACCTGACGTTTTCCACTGTACCATTCTTTTTCTAAACTAGGTTCATATTGTAGATTAATTCTTAACAGTTCACAGTATGCCTGCATACATGTTTTACATAATTATAAAGCTCAAGTTTAATCATTGTGTTATGAATACATTTTAAAGTGCATAATTTTAAATAGGAATGTCAATGTCCATGTTAGACAATCATTTGTCTGCCTGTAGTATTTTTCATAAAATAAATTGATTCTTGTTACACTGAAAGTAATAGTCCACTACACATCATGCACAATGATAATAGCAATTACAGCATGGTGCTACAATACCAAAATCTAGGTCTAGTAGACATTTGCAATAATAGATGGTTATTAAAACATCCACAATAAAATAGCAACAAATTCTAGCAATACATTGTTTTACACAGACATATATTATTGGAGAGAAGAACGGATAATGTAAGGGTACTGTTACTTGTTTCTGTCAAGTAGGATATGAGTGTCCCCGTCTGTTTGTAACTATGGTCAATGTTCTGCTAGGTATGTCACATTTGCATTAATTCACTAAATCACCAACAAAGCTTATACCACCTCCACTGAGCACATCTACGTGCACATCAGACGATGAAGGTCAGCAGATATGCGCAGAAATGCACAGATATGCACAGATATGCACAGATTCAACATGAATGCAACATGTCTGACTGCAATCACTGTCATCAATGCCGTGAGAAGTTAGCCAGTCAGGGACAACCCAGGGTCCAGACGTACCCTCTGAGAATCTGCTGTGAAATGCTAACTGTATGTATAGGAACGGAAATAATGTTGGTGCATTGTAATGAGTCTGTAATACGATTCTGATTCCTTATTGTCTTCCCATCAGAACACCACCACAGTAAGTTGGTTTGTGAGAATGAGAGGCTGCGACTGTCCTGCATGAATGGCACAGTGCTGGCCATCTACTCTGCTACATTTGGACACCTGCTGCATGGAAGTCCTGCCTGCCCCCAGGAGAACAGCACAGCGCCAGACATGGGTCAGCTTAATAGCTGGGTTCAGCAGGTGTCCGTGACATACCCATCTGTAATTTAAATCCACAAGAAAATAACATCTTGAAGTCAAGATCGCCATCTAGTGGACAGGAAACAAATAAGTCAGATACACCAAGGCCGAGTATACCCTTATGGAAATGTAATATACTGCAGTATATTTTAAATATATTGTGAAGATAATTTTGATATATGTACAATATACTGCAGTATATTCTTTTTTCATACGAGTGTTGGTCCCCAGCAGGCAAATAAACTTGTGTAACTTTTTTTAGGGTCAAATGAAACAAAGTGCTATTTGTTCTTACAAACAATATAGATGTGTGTGTGTGTGTGTGTGTGTGTGTGTGTGTGTGTTTTCAGAGTGCCTGTCCCCTTCTGCCCTGAGGAGGGTGTCTCGTAGGTGTCATGGAAAGATGAACTGCTCTGTGCTGGCTGACGCTCACAGCTTTGGGGATCCTTGCTTCACTGGTGTAAGGAAGCACTTGCGGGTGTCTTACACGTGTGGTGAGTAACAGAGAAAAGGGAGACACCACATGACACAGCAGTCAAAAACATGATCTGCTTTGACAATATAAATTAATATTCAGAAGGTACTGTGTCTACTTTGCCAAAATACTCCATATATCAAAATTTTTAGAATTGAAATAATCATGGGAAAAGAAAAACTAATGGAAGATGGAAAATAGCATTTATCACTGCAATATGTGCACACTTGGGGAATGATAAAAAAAAGTATCCTGTTACTCTCACCTACCTCTTTTAGTGCCCAGGAATCTCCTGGAGGATTTGGAACGTGGGCCTCCAGATCCTTTCTTGATCACTGATTACGCACATGGTGAGACCTGCCCTATAACATTACAGTTAGTACAACTGCAACTTCACCTCATGGACACCTGCTCCAGTGCCACCTGCAACCTTTAAATGCCTAATTTGGAGCATTTAACTTTCTGATATACTTTGCTACACTATTTTAGCATGTACGTCTGGATTTATTATAATTCAGCTCTTGTTTGTACAGAATTATTTAAATTGCTGATGCAGACAGGTGTATCCCTTCTCCCAGGGTTCCCGGAGGCTGTAGCTCTTTACTTTGTATCTGGGATCTGCGCCGGCCTGGTCTTCCTATTGTGTCTGTTTGGGTTGAAGGCAACACTGGTGCGGGATGTTAAAGACCTGTTCTCAGAGATGGAAGATGAGATAAGGGGCACCCCAAGTTCCCGTTCTGAGCTGGTGGAGGACCTCGACAATGGCACCTCATCTGAGTCATCCTTCCATAGGCTAACACGCTCCTACCGGGCGGCCAGCATGTTCAGCCCGGAGCGCATGGTGGAACAGGAGGAGGAGGACGAGGAGAAGGAAGAGAAAGAGCAGCCCCAAGGAGATATTTGGCTCCATGGTGATTCCAGCCCATATGTCATCCACAAGATCAAGTCCTCTGAATAGGGGACCAGACTCAGATAAGAAACTGAAGTCACAAAAAGAACTCCCCAAGGCTTTGAAATGATATGTTAAATCAGTCTGTCGAAAAAGAAACAATAGTCATTTGTACACTATCTAGAATTAGAGAAGATAAATCTTGTCATAATGATCAGTGCATATTTGATGTTTACAAACTAATGTTTGTTTTTATAAAAAAAAATTTATTATCAAGGTTACCAACTTACCATAGTGTTCCAGACAATACTGTAATTTAATGAGAATTCTCACAAATTATGACTTTGAAACACCTTTCTGGACAAATGACTGTGCTTAGCAACTTATCCATTATATTATTTAATCAATACGTCAGTACTGTAGCGACGTGCCTTTGAAACTACTTCAAATGTTTGTCTGCTTCTCTCCTGTTTGTAATTTTAAAGAAAATTATAGTCTACCAAATAGATGTTGTCACATTAAATTACAATTATACCAAATAAAGGTTGTCGCATTAACATTAAATTGCAATTTAATTTGATTTATCTGATGTTGTGTTGAGGACTAAATATAGTGGCCTGGCACGAGTTACTAAAGGTTTTAATCTATATGCTCCTTTTTATTTTATTAAAAATGAGCATAGCCTAATATTTATCAGTGTGGGACAATTTCTTATAAATGTGTAGGCTTCTTCTAGATGTTAGGCTATATCATATATATAATGTTTTATAAATGTAGTGTAGCCTACTTAAATCCCCAAATTAGCCTATATATGTCCGGATTTTCGCTGATAATATGGAGGATATATTTCACATAGCAACTGCATGTTACTAAAGCGTTGGCTATGCTAGGCTACACAGGACACAGTAAAGGGCGATTCGGAATTTCGGAGCCATGACCTAATTTGTGACTCTGTCTTTGAAAAATGTGATGTCTCTGTTGGGAAATGCAATAATGCGTCCTACTGAAAATGTAGGCTACTCTTTTGTTCAAGTTTTATTAACTTCACGCAAACAGATAGCGTTTCTCAGATGTAGCTGGGTGCCTAGAAAGCTAAATGCTTTATACTCAGGCAAGTGTTCAGTGCAATACGAAGATTAGGGAAAGGACGCTCGGAGCTGCAGCGACTGCGTATTATTGTGCCAAACCTAGGGGCCAAGACTGGGCTTTTGTTTTGAAGCTCACTTCCTGGTGCCGTTGCTCACTAGCACCACTGTGGTTGGCTCCAGTAAAGGTCTTTCACCATGTAAGTCAATGGCAGCAATGTGGTCAAAATAATAATAAATAATAAAATTTTCCCACAAAAAATGTAATTGCAATAGGTGCCTTTCCTTCATCTAATGCCTCTGCATGTGCTGATTTTTTAAAAAATATTGTATCGTTTGGACAGGGTATTAACATTTGTTCAGGACCAATCAGAGAGACAGGTTGAGTCCTGGGGTCACTGGCATAGATAGGTTCTATAGGGTTCTCACTGCCCTCACTTGGAGGGGCGGGACCAGAAGGGGGAGACAACAATCATTGGTCTAAAACGCGCCCTGGTGTCTTGGGACCTATTTTTTACAGTCTACTTTGGGACAGGGAGACACGCTATATTTTTGAGTGGAAGTCGATGGAGAACATCCCTTAGTAGCTACCGTGAACAAGCTGTTGTTTTGTGGATGCAGTTCGTAACATAATAAATTGACTGCCTTACCCGCTCATCTTCAACATGTTTGTCATCACATATTCATTTTGGTTGGAGCGAGCTATGATGTGTCTACTACGAAAATGGGAGTTCATGGAGGGAGCCAGTGTGAAAATATGGTTTGATGAGGCAACTATGTCCTGTTTTTTTTTCTCCACTGGAATTGCTGGGTTCAGCAGGTGTCCGTGACTCACCCATCTGTAATTTAAATCCACAAGAAAATAACATCTTGAAGTCAAGATCGCCATCTAGTGGACAGGAAACAAATAAGTCAGATACACCAAGGGTACGTTGAGGTTCGGTTTCCACAGTCAGTCAGTCATAACCGCAAGAGCAGAGCGTAACACCCTCCCCAAACCAGACAAGAGCGAGCGTCCAGTTTGGGGAGGGTGTGATATAGTACTAGTGAAACATTGAACAGTTAATATTGGAAACCTCTTTTGCCTTTGAAATAAAAATACATTAATATGTTAATATGAAAATAATAACAGTCTAAGAAATGAAAAGTACTTAACAGTTGCACATTGTTCTTGTGGAAAATAAGCATGTACCTTGCTTTTACTGCTTAAAAAAGATATAATCTTCTTTGTGGGTGTTCATCAATGATGAGAAATTATCTGACATCTATTCATAGTTTATGAACGTTTAGAGTCATCAATGTTTTATTAGACTCAGTAGCAGCATTTCCTTGAAACGATGGTCTGAAATTTATCTGTCAATATTTCTGAGGGCGAACTCGTTGGTGTTTTTAAATGCGGAAAAATGCTCAATCAAATAAAGCATGTGCTGATAACACAATTTTATTCCTATCACAGTTTGATTTGAAGTGTCCTTACTGAGTGTTGGGCTGAATGCATTAATATAATGCAGAACTAATTGTGGCTGCCACAATTAATGCATCCCGTCATTTCAGCTTTATATTGACTTGATATTCACACTGTCAAGCCAAAATGGCACAAAAAAATATATGCTGATAAAACCATTTGTTTCATAGATCTCTACAAATAAAGTTGCAGTGTCGATGCATTATTTGGCAGATGTGTATCTTATTACCTGCCGAAATTTGCACCCCCCTCCTTTCTCAGACCTGCTACCTGCTAGATGTATGAAAATCTCAATGTCCAAGTCAAAACTGCCCAAAATATGAGCTGGTAACAGTGTTTGACCCCAAAGTGTTTGAAAAGAAACTTAAGAGGTGGATGCATTATTTGGCAAAACAGATTTTGCACCTGCCGAGATTTGCATCCCCCTGTTTTTTCAGCCAAGATGAGTGTTAGATGTATGAAATTCACACTGTCGATCCAAAATGGGCAAAGATATGGGCTGGTAATTGCATTTGCCTCCTAGGTCTCCAGAGATAAAGTTAAGGGGATGATGCATTATTTGGCAGAGGTGTTTTTTTTACCTGCCGAGAATTGCATCCCCTCCTTTCTCAGACCAGGTGAGTGTTAGATGTATGAAAGTCTCAGTGTCAAGTCAAAGCTGCCCACAATATGAGCTGGTAATGGTGTTTGACCCTAAAGTGTCTGCAAAGAAACTTGAGAGGTGGATGCATTATTTGGCAGAACTGATTTTGTACCTGCCAAGATTTGCATCCCCTCCTTTCTCAGACCAGGTGAATGGTAGATGTATGAACATCTCAATGTCAAGTCAAAACTGCCCAAAATATGAGCTGGTAAAACCATGTCACTCCTAGGCCTCTAGAGACAAAGTGCTACCTGCTACCTCCTATCTCAGGTCAGGCACAGCCTTAAATTCACAGTATGAACAGGATTTCTTTTTCTAGGGGAAATCCCATATTATACACAGTGTTCTGTACTGTACAGTGTACAGACTTGCAGATTCCTTGATTGTAGTGAGAGTGGAAACACACACGGCCCTTACTGTGTGTAAATTCAGTTTCCTTCTCTTAAAATACCGTGTGTGTACTGAGAATTTTTGTGTGCCCTGGCCTTGGTAACAGACACATACACCTCCAAATGTTCACCGGCTGGGATGATGATTCTTTATCCAGTCAGAAGTATAAATAACATCATCCAACTGTTTAAAACAAAAATAATTGCAACTCGGTAGATAGAAGCACTCAAAGTGTATTTTGAATATGAAAAATGGCATATTTAATAATAATTAAAAGAACATAAAGACCCAACAGGACTGAAGAACTTGACATGAACTTGGATGAACGGGCATACCAGGACAATAAAACACAAATGCACATGTAAATGGTTGATTAAACTAAAATTTACACACAAAAGTAAAAAAATAAAAAAATTAGACATAAGGAAGCAAACAAGATAATAAATAAATAATTAAATGTAACACCTTACAACTGCCCAACCCTCATCGTATAGGACTATGTGTATTAGGTGCATAGAGGGCAGAGGTAGAGTATTCTGGGGGCAATTGTAACAGGGGGCAATTGCAACACCATAAAATTGCACCAATCTGAAACAAGCTAGAGCTGAGATTCTATCCAGCAAGCTAGCTAGTTTCATGTGTTCAGGGTTGGGGGCAATTGTAACAAAAAGTTGTGTTACAATTGACCCCTGTTACAATTGCCCCCATAATACTCTACTCCTCATCCAGCGCTGGACTCTTCACGCAGCCATTGTGGTACCACCTACCAGAGATGTCACAGCCAATCTGAAAATTCGAAATGCACATTAAAGTTTAATATTATCAACATTTCATGTAATTTTTTCATTATTCTGACATAACTTTTGTTTCACTGTGGGCATTACTACTACTGTATCATACTACCAGAATGCTATGTTTTAAACCTGGTACAAATAATGTCAGACTTACCCATGAGATAGATACCCATGTGACTAATATCTCAGTGATAATTAAATTAATTTTGTAAGCTACAAAGTATCTCTCAAATGTATGATGTATCCAAATTAGTGTAACTACCCATTGTGGGTCATCACTATCCTCAGATCCACAGTGATGGCAGAGGTCCTGGAGAGTGTCTGTAAAAACACATATAACAGTGTTCTTTGATATTCATACTTACAGTACATGATAAAGGTGTGGAGTTGGTGTTGGTGGCACTACTGAGTACTAATCCTTAGTCTTTACAGTATAAACTTTGTTTAAAGAACAACACCGTATCAAGACACTTAAACATGCACATTATAAACCAAAAGGGAAACGCACCGGATTCACGGAGGAGAGTGGTGGCTATATCCACTCTCATGTTGTGTATAGCCCTTGTGCTCGTCACAAAGGTAACGGCCTTTCCCTCCAATATACACTCAGCAAACTATTGAAAAGAGATTAATAGGCAAGCATATTTTAAGATGACTTTTTGGCTACACACAAAAAAGATACAGAACAAATAACAAGTGGACCCATTAAATAACACACAAAATTAAAGACTCATCACAGGATATGTACTTTGAAACCAGTTGTAATGTGTAATGTTCTTGTAGGCTTTCTTAATTAATTCAGGGTTAAAAAATTGGCTGTAACAACAACCAGTTACACTCACTTTCAAGGCAAAGACACCGCATGAATGTGCCGTCTCTCTGTAGTCCATGTGGAAGGCTGCTACATGCCCATCTTGACACGTTACATCTTCTCTTCCGCATGAATGCCCTGAAGGAACAATATATAGATTTTAATAACTTTGTATTTTATGGTAAAGTTCTAAGTTCAGTAATATTTGGTAATTTTCAAAAGTGAGTGCGTTTACTTGTTGCAAGGCAGTGCAATGATGTGTGCGACATGGTAATTTTGCGTGAATTTTGTACAATCTATTATAAAGATGAATGATTGGGTCTAATGTGCATTTTGTAGCAGATGACCAAATTGGTAAACAATATGATAATGTGGATAGAATTATGGCATTTAAATATGTATTTGAAACGGTTCGTGTAAGATATGTCCGAATTTTATTGTAGACGAAAAGTTTTTTATTTAGCTGTTTTGCAAGGTATTCAATATGTGGTTTAAACGTCATATGATCGTCAAGCGTGACGCCGAGATATTTATATGTACTTGTTACAGACAAGGGTTTGTTTTTTAGTTGTATAGGGGGCGGAGTCAAAAATGTTTTTTGAGAGGATCGAAAATACATACATTGTGTTTTTTTTATATTTAATGTTAAATGATTTCTGTGTAACCAGTGGTGAAGAGCTTGTAGGTCTAATGAAAGTTTGGAATAAATGGCATCTATTTTATGCGCAGAGGTAAAGATAACGGTGTTGTCCGCGTATAGAAGCACTTGGGTTGATGAGCATACTGAGGGCAGATCATTAATATATAATATGAACAATAGCGGTCCTAGAATAGATCCTTGTGGTACACCGATATTGCTTGTCGTAGAAGTGGATTTAAGTTGATCTATTTGGACCAGTTGTGTTCTTTCTAATAGATATGATGAAAGCATGTTTATTGCAGTTGATGATAGATTGAACTTAACTTATTGAGAAGTATTGAATGATTAACGGTATCAAATGCTTTTGAAAAATCGATAAATATTGCACCAGTTATATTCCCTACATTTAATGATTGTCTAATTGATTCCGTGAGATATAATACTGCGGACATGGTTGATCTGTTTGTTCGAAAACCAAACTGAAATTCATTTAAAAGACCGTGTGATTCTAAGTAGTCGGTGAGCTGAGTGGCTAGCACCTTTTCCAGGATCTTAGACATTATGGGAAGAATAGATATCGGTCTATAATTTGATATGACTGTTGGATCACCTGCTTTGTAAATGGGAATGATTTTAGATGTTTTCCATGCGGAAGGAAAAACAGACTTTGTAATACATAAGTTTATGAGATGATGGGTGACTGTTAATAAAGAATCCAAATGTGACAGAAAGAAGTCTGAGTTCATGTCATGTGTATCCTTTGTTTTTGTCTTCTTTAGAGAATGTGTGATGTTTATTAAACACTCTTGAGATATTTCTGCGAAGGAGAAAGGTTGTGATTGTGAGGCAGAAAATTCCAATTGTTGCACAGATGGATCAAAGCGGGCTGCGAGCTCTTCTACTGATGAAATAAAAAAAGTATTAAACGCGCAAGCAAGTTTTTGAGGCTCTGTTAGCAATAATCCCTGTGAGAAAACGCTTATCTTGCCTTGGTTATTTTTTGTCCTTCCTCCAGTTATGGTGTTCAGTGCATCCCACAGCTTTTTGGGGTGCAAAGAGGCTTCATTTATGAGTTTCTGATAATAATTAGTTTTTGCTTTCTGTAACTCTACGATACATTTATTTATAATTGTCGCAAAAGCTTGCTTATCTATTAATAATTTAGTACGGTAGTGGTTATGCTGTATGCACACTGACTGAGACTGCTGAAGCTAACTCCCTTCCACCACACTACTCTGCACAAATGGCCGAGCTTGTCGCTCTGACACGAGCATGCGCGTTAGCAAAGGGAAAAAGAGCTACCATTTACACTGACTCTCAATATGCACACTCTACATGCCACATTTTTGCAGGTCAATGGCGAAACAGAGGTATGATTACCTCAACAGGTAAACCAATAGCGCATGCACCATTGATATTGGATTTGATCACAGCACTACAATTACCTGAAGAATTGGCCAAATGTAAATGTGCTGCACACACGAAAGGGCAAGATGAAGTGTCACTAGGGAACGCGCGAGCAGACGAGGCAGCAAAAAAAGCAGCAGTGACAACCACAACTTTTGCATTAACAGAATCTAATATTGATCACACGCTGTTGCGAGAAATGCAAGAGGAAGCGAAGGAGTTAGAAAAAAGGATGTGGCGCAATCACAAATGCACTGAGACCGCAGATGGCTTCTGGGTGGGTCCCGAGGGGAAACCAGTTCTACCCAGAGCTTTGTTTACAATTGCGGCGGAATTGAGCCATGGTGTAAGTCATGTCTCAAAAGGAGGGATGGTTAATATGGTAAACAAACAATATACTTCATTTGGATTCTCTAACTACTCAAAAAAATTTTGTAAACGATGTTTGACATGCTTGAAACACAATCCACAAGGGAATGTGCGCACTACACCAGGGCAGATTCCCTTTGAACGGAAACCATTTGTAACATGGATGATGGATTTCATCCACCTCACACCAAGTGAGGGAAAGAAAAACTGCCTGGTTTTGGTGTGCCCATTCACAAAGTGGGTGGAAGCATTTCCCACGTCCACTATTGACGCATCGGTAGTGGCAAAAATATTATGCAGAGAAATAATACCAAGGTGGGTAATACCAGTTACATTGTGCAGTGACAATGGCCCAGAATTTAGGAATGCAGTTTTAGACAGAATGGGAAAACAATTGGGCATTAACATGAAAAAGCACTGTGCATACCACCCACAATCTGCTGGATTAGTGGAGAGAAGCAATGGCACCCTAAAAAATAAATTGAGTAAGGCTATGCAGGAAACAGGATGGGGCTGGGTGGCATGTTTACCCCTTGCCCTGACCAGTATGAGAATCACAAGGGGTCCACGTGGACTGTCTCCTTACGAGATAGTCCATGGGGAACCTTACAGGTTACCACAGTTTGGGGATGAGAAAGATGATGAAAGACCAACGTTAGCTGACTATATGAGAAAAATGTTAACTGACAAAGAGGTTGTGTGTGGTCTATTGCCTCCCCAGAAGCCAGTTCCAGAACCAGTGCCAGAGCTCAAACCAGGAGATTGGGTGTTGATAAAGGACGTACGACGGCGAAATTGGAGCAGCCCTAAGAGGAAGGGACCTTACCAGGTGCTTCTGTCCACACCCACCGCTATCCGCATAGCCGAACGTTCCTCTTGGATACACATGACCCACTGCAAAAAGGTAACGCACGTATCAGAAGGAGTGACAGAGCTAGTCCAGCTACAAAGGGGGCAGGAACCAATAGGGCTTGTCGTCTCAAAACTGGTGAAGAAAGAGAGCTCCTGAAACTTTAAAACACCTGAAGATATGTTGCGTGGGGTATTGTGGGGGCTGGGAATAACCCTGGCGGTTCTGCTATTGATATCAGTAGATAAAAAGGGCCTGCGTCACAGAAGGTTCATACAAAATGTTTCTGAGCATGATACGGCACTCAATCCCCCGCATGCATATGCTACAAACACTTGGTGGAGATTTGCTAATCGCACGGTAAAAAGTAGTGGCCAAAAAGATGACTGTTTTGTGTGCACCCATATGCCTGTGTCCTCAATAGCACCTAGAGTAACAGTGGCGCAACCATCATCACCTTCCCTAAATGTATCACTCACCGTGGCATGTGCAATAGCGTTGTCTACCCACCCGGGTAAATTGACATATTTCGATCCCACCTCTGTAGTTGACACTTTACCTAGTAAAATAATAGCTGGAATAAACTGTACTGATCGTGATGGGATTTTGAAAACTTCGAGACAAGGGTTGACAAAACCCATTATGACGGTACCGTATAGACCTCACGGAAGGCTTGTCCATTGTGTAAGAGGTAATGGGACAGCCTGGCTGGGTGAAACGACGCTATGCAACAACACTTGTAGCTATTGCGGACCATACTATAGGACACCCAACAAATTTGGGGTTTATGATACAGAACCGTTGCCAAACACAACATGTACTTCTTTGGCAGAGAGCGGTGGATGGTTGGTACTGGCTGTGTGGACACCAGGTGTATTTGGCCTTACCTGCTAATTGGGCAGGAACCTGTGCATACGTAATGCTAACTGACCACACGAACATCATATCACTGAGAAACATAAGTGACCACGTGTCTAGCCGGCGACGACGTAAGAGAGACCTTGGGGATGGGCATGATGCTGTGTGGGGGTCTAATGTGCCGGATGATCAGAAATTGTGGACAACAGGAGAAAAGGTGACGTTGGCTCTCTTTCCCCATCTTGGAGTGGGAAAAGTAATGCTGAGAGTTGAAACAATGAATTATCGAATGACAGCAATAATGAATTTGACTACTAATATTACTGAATCAATAAAAAGGGAATTAACAGCCTTAAGGTTGCAGAACAGGATGGTGTTGGATATGTTAACAGCCTCCCAAGGTGGTGTGTGTGTCCTAGTAGGACTTCGTGCTGCACCTTTGTGCCAGCGAATGACGCGGATGGGGGTGAGATCGACCAGGCCATGAAGACAATTGGCCAGACTCCAACAACAAGAACTGACCTCGGCAGGAGACGGCTGGTGGAACTGGGTTCTGGGCGGGGGATGGAAGACGACGATCCTAGCTGTAGGAGGGTTATTGGCAGGAGCACTTGGATTGCTCCTGATCTGCAGCTGTTGCGGTGTACCCCTGATAAAAGGACTGATATCTAAGATGATCACTGGTACTCCTGAATACCAAGCATTGTCTATGACAGACAATGAAACTGATTACAAGACCGTGGTCCCTCCCGAGAAATATGATGAGGTGGAAGTCGTGAACCTTGTGAAGCTTTTCGAAGAATAAACTTCCCAAAAACACTGAACAATGGACATTTCACTGATGATGTTTTTGGCTGAAAACCTGTGAAAACAGAAAGGCAAAAAACTGATGTAAATGAAATGTATTAGTTATGACTTGGTATAGGGTATAAAATCATAAAAGGAGGGATTGATAGAGAAATTTGTTTAAATTAGTTTTTAGAACATTGTGTACCCATTGTATTGCAAAATGTTATGATGAATACTAATGTGCTTTGCTTAGAAAATAAGCTGAACTGCCCTAACTACAGAATGTGCTATGAGCTGATACTGTTGTGCATTTGATAAAAATTTCTTGTGCGAACTGTGTAAAACAAAATGATACAAATTGGGGTAATGTGGGCGGAATGCAGAACTGGTGATTGAGCAGTGGCGCAGAGATCACTCCTAGAATAGAGCTATCTGCCCAGTTGATATGAAATGAATAAAATGAAATGAATATGCAAACTGAGCAAACTTGGTTCATTGTCTGACAGGGAGACACTGAACCCCATATGCATTTGGTTCTTTGATAATAAAGTAATTGTACTTTATATCTTTGCAGCTGTCTCAATTTGTATCTCATTCTGCACAGTGTTATTTCTTACCAACAGTGACTTGAACTCAGAATTTACCCAACAGTACTCTATGGCGAGGATGCATCGGATGCAAACTCGCCAAACAAGTTCGCGAACTTGGATATCCCATCATTCATTGCGCAAAGCGACATGACATACGACACGGGGGAAGCTTATACACTGGACTGTCAGGAAAAGTTGCTGCCTGGTTTGTAGTATAGATCGGTTTGTAGCTATTTTATAGAGTCTATGGTTTGTATAGCGAAACCACAGTCCAAATGTCAGAAGCACGCATTGCATTTCAAACAGGCTACACAGAGCTCTGAAGTAACAGTGCACAAACTGATAGCGACCCAAATTTGGCTCTCCTGTACGCGAATGTGTAGGCTACATTACAATGCAATCAGGCCTAGTGGTAGTCGCCAATGTTAATGCTATACTGTATTTGTGAAAATAAATGCTAAAAAATAACAATTATTTAACACATAATTATTTTACTGTTCACATTTGACTTTCATATGACCGCGTAAAAGCCTACTTTATTTAATCTTGTTTTGGCGCATCATTCCTACTGCACTCCAAGAGATGGCACCGATTCAACAAAAAGCTGATAACAATAGCAGCCGTCTGTGTTACAAAGCTAGCTAGGTTATTACTTGTACATTGCTCTTACAACAACATAATATTAACGGCTTTAGCAAATCATCGCGATCCAGTCCTTTTGTGCTTTTAACATACAATCTATATTAAAATATTAACTACATGTGTTCTAAGTTTTCCACTGGGAAATGGATAAAGTAGGCTACATCCCAGAAAAAAGAGATGCACTGACGATGACTGTATACATTAATTAAAAATGTTTGGTTTCATCCTACGGTTTTCTGTCTTGCAGCTTTGAGCACTTTCCCCCATTATGCTTCATTGATAAAGCCTTAAATTCTGTTAATTTCACTAGGCTATATGCTTTTTGTGATTAATTGCCTGCTAATTTCAGCAACTTTTCCACCTTCATTTAGCTTTTAGGTAGCCTATTAAAGCATGGCTATTGTCAGCAGTTGAACAATGAGTGGTGAATTGGTCGCGAAAAGTATGGATCGATATCCCTGGGACATCGCTAAAAAAACTACTTTGTGCACCCCTGCTCTGAAGTACAGAACACTGCTTAGTTATACAAACATGTTTAAAATGAGGTTTAAAAAATTCAGCTATTGTAAGCCTCATTTTCATTCGTAGAAAGATTGCAGTCTCATTTATTGATTAAATGAGATAACTAAAAATGTAGCCTAGCCTAGTTCTAAGCTATGTCCCTATGGTGCCGTCTCATCTGCCATCACGAAATGGGATATCCAAGTCTATTCTCGTCAATGTTGCCAGAAGCCTGAATTAATTCCCCTCCCCAAAAAAATTCTGAAAACCCCCCATCTTCAATTGACTCCCATACAATTTTCTCACAATTCATCCCCCATTTGTCCTTTTAAAATCCACCATTGACTCCTTTTAAATGGCACCATTTATTTAAAAATCCCCTACATTTAGGGGTTAATCCCCCAGGAATTGCAATAATTCAATAATTTATTACTTCGTCCAAACTCCAGAAGTATAGGGAGAGAATAAGGGTAGGGACTGGATCCTGGAATGGCGTTAGCAGGGGCAGAACGGGAGTGGGAGTTGGCAAGGTGCTGGATGGTGGCGGAATCCTGGGTTGGTGTAGCAGAGGAGGAGCGGGATGTGGGAGACAGGGGCTGCATGGAGTGGTGCTAGGATAGCTGCAGGCTGGCAGACAAGCAGAGCAGAACAAGGCGTTAAACACAGCAAGGCAGGAACGAAATAAGTAGCGTTAATTCGCTAGGCAAGGCAAGACTTAGAAGCAGCAAAAGCAAGGCAAGGCTTAAATTCCAGATACAAGGCAAGACAAGAGTTATTTCAACAACAAGACTTACAGTTTTTCTCAATTGTTTACACACAAAAACTGGAACTTATGACACAATGACCACAACCTGTAACTCATGTGCCAACTCCCTAAACCAATTCTGCTGAACTATAAACACATTTCCTGCTGTAGACCCAGATTTCAATTCTAAACCACACTTTCTTCAAAACACTACACACAATTATCTGCTTTAGACCCAGATTTCAATTCTAAACCACACTTTCTTCAAAACACTACACACAATACTCTCTATTTTGCACACTCTTCATCAATGCCAAATCTCCTTGTGTTCAGACAGAACACACTGCCATTCAAATGGCAAAACTTCCATTTCCAAGGCCGTTGTGCAATTTCCAATCAAAGCTTGAGCAATATAAGGACCACAGGTGAGCTCCTGGTTTGGAGAACAATGGATGGCAACATTGAAGTGAGAGGTGATCAGAGAGGCAGAGGAGTGAGAGTAAGAGGAGGACGAGGAGGAGGAAGAGGAGGACGAGGAGGAGGAAGAGGAGGACGAGGAGGAGGCATGTGGCGATATAGCTCCTGAGGCATTTCAGGGCTGGATTCGCCATACTAGGCGATACTTCCCCCGCTGCTTGGCCAGAGAGAACATAGCCTGTGATGTCGATGAGGTCCTGTGGCCAGACAGGAACCGAAGACAGGATGCAGCCTAGTTTTTTTGTCCTTTTTTATTTTACATTTTTCTTTCATTTTTGTTGACTGTACTGGCCTATTTTCTATTGTTTGTTCTGTGCAAATCATTTACACATCAAGTTGTGTTTGCTGTGATGTATAGGCTACAGCACGTTTGGAAAAAATAAAGAAATATTTTTGTTGTTACTGTATATTTGTGTATTGTTTTATATTTGAGTAAAAACATTATACAGTAATATTTTACAACAGGAGTAAGCGTACAGTAACACTGAACATGAAAAGGCATAATGCTCCTGATAAGGCCTTCATACTGGTGTTTTCCCATTCATAGTAATGTTTTCCATTCAGCACATCAGTGTTCAATGGTTCTTAGAAATGTCTACTCATATGATGGTCTGTGTGTGTCATTTGAACACAAACTACCATTTTGAGGAGACATAACATTGTTTTGAAGGCAAAGTAGCATTTTGCAGGAGATATGTAGGGTTTTGCATTTTGTGTGTGTGGTTTTTGGATTTGTGTTTAGAGTTTTGAGAAAATGAGGTATGCTTTCAAAAAATGTGTGTAAGCAATTGAGAAAAACTGTAACGAACTGGCACAAGACAACGAAAACTGGGAGAATATATATGAGAGTTAATGAGGTAATGATTGCGTGCAGCGTGAGAATGTATGCGAGAGTGATTAACAGAGAAGAGAGCGTGAGGAATGCAAGCAGGAAAAAGGAATGAGATAGGTAGAGAAAATGCAAGGGGAAATGAGTGACACAAAGAGGGAAAACCACGCCCAGCCTGCAGCACGAGGGAGACAAACAGGAAACATGAAAACAAAACACGAAACGTGAGGGAAAAGGGTAAAACAAGGAGCACAATGGGGACGGGAATGGAGAGTGTCACAGATATAACAGTAACTGACGTGTAATTTATGATTTATTAGCACTTCATAAAAAATATGACTATAATTGATTGGCATAATTATAAAGAAAAACAAGTCATCATATAAAATGTACACATGGCACAAGATTCACAAAACAGCATAGATAATCAGGTTAGGAACAGAGGTTGAGGGTTTACATAGCAAACATGTGGCAGGTGTTTTATGTTTTCTGGAAAACTGGTGTTTCTGATATTTTTACCACCCCCTGTATATCCTACAATGGCAGAATCATCTGAAAATTGTTGTAGGTGACAGGAGGCATAACTGCTCCTGCAGTCAGCTTAGCTGTGTATAATGTAAAAAGAAAAAGTGACAAGACTGTGCCTTGGGGAGCACCTGTATGTGTTAAGATGGTATCTCATAAGACATGACTAGGCAGTCTTAGCCACTGAGGCCTATTTGTAAGAGTCTAGAATCCACAATATTCTGGATGGGTGTAAGTGCATGACTTGTAGTTTTCTTGCTAGTAGGTGTGCTTGAATCGTGTTGAAAGCACTGGGGATGTAGTAGTAGTAATAGTAGTAGTACTTTATTGATCCCACAATGGGAAATTTGTTCTTCAATTGTTGTTACACTCCAGTAATACACAGTATATAACACAGAAGACAATGGATAATTTGACACACCGTGTACATCATTACAGGGAAGCCAGACCAGAGAAGGGATCAGCTATTCTTTTGTTTTTTTGTTAAAGTGGGCAGTGATACAATTTGCAGCAGGTTGTGCATCTGTCAAGTTGCAAAGCTGAATTTCCCTGCAGAATGGAACATCTGTTAAAAAAAACAAAAAAAAAAAACATAACAGTGTAAGTACAATAACATTTAAAATGGCTCTTTGTCATGATTCACACAGATTCCTATGTCATCATATTTAATATTTAATACAGTACAATAACTTCGACAAAGACGTTCGTACAAATAATCATTGCCAATAATAACATTGCATGTTGACTATCTGTAATTATATTTTTAATTTCATGAATTGCTTCTGATTGTGGCTATAAAAGCATGAACTGGCTCACTCCCAGTCACGTCTATATTCTTTATAGATAGCGTTGAGGACCCAAGGTTGCCATTGCAAGGTGGACATTGCCAAACTTGCATGGACAAACAAAGATGCGTCCAGCTCATTTATTGTGTTCCGCAAACAGAATTGGGAAGTAACGAAAAGGTCCTGGCACGTGGTCGGAAGGGGCCTGGCGATTGATGTGGGGCTTCACCACAGAACTATATACTAACTGTGGGCTTCACGGTTGATGTCTGCAGGAAGACTCTATTGAAATATACACGGACCTTAAGACCCTCTTATTTTATATTCCTGCGGATTCTCTTAAAGCTGTAGCCTAGTTTATAATTTAAGACAAACATGAATACTGTAATTGGGACCGATACGTCTACCACTATAGTATTGAGCTCCAACGTGGATCGGGTTAAAGCTTTTACCTTTTCAGAAGTTAGGTTTAGGAAAAAATCTTTATTTCCCAAGTTACCCCTTATGAGGGCCCCTTGGGAAAGAAAAGTTTGCACTGGCCATTCAGTGTACTGCAGCCTTTAAGTAGGAAGAATTTGGTCCCTCTTGAGTTGAAGTTTTACCAGCGTTTGTTTAATCCTCCTGGGAATATGGTGTTTTCTAATCCAATGTCTTTCTGTCCTACGTCTGTCCTCTTGTGTCAAGTTAATGTTTGAATGGAGGCCCAATATTTCTACTGCTTCAAGTCCATGGTGTAGGAAATGAGCCACTATGTGTGTGTCTGTTTTTCTATGATTTCTTATGTTATATAGGTATGTGTTGTGCCAATCTGGTCTTGATTGTATTTTCTGTCTCTCCTCTTTTATGTCGCAGTGTTATACACTTATATGTGTTAACTGTGAGTGTTTGTTTAATAAGGTACGTTGTGTTTGTAGTGTTGTTTTTCACTGTAGTGGCCTGTTTGTATAATATCGGGCCTTGTGTGGGTAAAATGCTGATTTCCGGTAGTTTACTACTAGGTTTCAGTTTTTTTTGTAGGCCGAAACAATTTTGTATTCTTGAAGCAAGTCTGTGTTTTGCAGAATCCTGGCCAGGTTCCGTTTAATTTTTCTGTTCGCTATTTGGCTGAATGTCGAGTAGGTGGTGATAAGTGGAATGATTTTTCTAGTGTCCTGTTGTTTTGTAGCCAAGAAGGTTTTCTGAATCTGTCTGAGGAACAATCTGGAATACCCCCTTGGTTTTAATGCATTGAAGAGGGTTTTGGTAGCCTCCTCACAGTCTGTAATCTGTGTGCAGATTCTGTTGAACCTTAGCAATTGAGCTTCTGAGCTATGTGTCTATGTTCCCCAGATGTCATATAAATACCTAAAATAATTAGTGGGAAGTTTGGGACATTTTTCTAAAACAGTCTCCTCCCAATGTGCCATGTAAATGTGCAAATGTAAGCCGGTGCAAATTTTTTGCCCATAGCTGTGCCGCTGGTCTGTAAGAATAATTCTTTGTTGAATTCAAAGTCATTTTTGGTGAGGCTTATCTCCAGTAATTGCAGGAGGATTGTATCCTGTTGATTGTTCTCCGGGTACTTTTCCATCCATGTTTTTACAGCTGTTAATCCCGCTGCTGTGTTTATGTTGGTGTATAGACTATGTCTATGGTGAACAGGATGGCTTCTTCCGGTATTTTGGTGTTTTTTATTTTGTTTATGAAATCATATGTGTCTTTGATGTAGCTTTTGTGTTTTGTGGACAGTGGATTGAGAACGAAATGTAAGTATTCAGCTATCCTATAAGATTCACTGTTGCAGTCTGAAATAATAGGCCTCCCTGCTGGGACCTCATACGGTATGCTCCAGGATTCTGGTGGCTTGTGTATTTTAGGGAGGAGGTAAAAAATCCTAGGTCTCGGGTTGTCCTCTCCCCTCAGGTAAAAACTTTGGTTTTTAGTGATGTATTTGTTTTCTACTAGTGTCTGTATGATGGCATGTATTTCCTGGGCCGTGTCTGGGTATATGGGTCCATCTAATTTTCTGTAATGTGTTATGTTGTAAAGTTGTCTATAGGCTTCCTGTGTGTATTGTGTTTTGTCCATAATAACTATGGCACTTCCCTTGTCTGCTGGTTTGATAATTATTTGCTTGTTTTTAGCCAACTGTAGTAGCGCTTGGCTCTCCCCTCTGCTGAGGTTGTTTTGGTCTTTGTGGGTTTGCGGGTTCAGTGCCTTAATCAGTGTGTTGTCCTCTTTAATAATCTGCGCAATCTCTTTAGGGATTTGTTCTGATCTGGGTTCCCAGATGGATCTTGGTGGGAAAGGTGTCTGTTCCCTGGTTTCCGCTCCCTCAAAGAAAGCTGCCAGCTTCAGTCTCCTGTGAAACTCCTGGACTTGTCCTTTGAGGGTTTCTTTTTGTTTTCTGTGGATATTTACTGTTGGTATAAATGACAGACCCCTGTCCAGCAGCTTAAATTGGTCTTCTGTGGGTGTAAAGTTGTTACTCAATAGTATAATGTTTTTGTTCCCCTCCCTGTTTGTGCTTGGGCTTGTGGGGATTGTCAGTTTAAATGGTGCAGCCAGTGGTTCAGTATGTTTGTTGCTGTCCTATCTGTCCAGTGGATGTCATCTTGTGCGGTGCAGGCCTGAGTAGGTTATGGTTAGGGGTGGGGGTGAGTGTGAGGGTAGGTCTGGGTAGGTTATGGTTAGGGGTGGGGTTAGAGTTAGTGGTGGGGGTAAGTGTGGGGGTAGGTCTGGGTAGGTTGTGGTTAGGGTTAAGGGTGGGGTTCGGGTTACGGGGAGGGCTGGGTGTAGGGGTGGAGTCAAAGTTGTAGTGGTCCTTAGGGGTCGTTGCGGCTATTCCTGTGGCTATATTACTATTCCTTGGAGGAGGAGTTGGGGGCAGTCCCCAACACTCTCCACCCATACATTTCTAAATCATCCTATCCTAATCAAGCAAATAGTTTATTACTCCTCTGCATTAAATCTTATCCTATAACAGTAAAGCATGATTAACATAGTCTCCTCCTTAACAGTAATTAACATAGTCATATGACTTTCAAGCATTGATAGGTCTTTATTCCTAATAAGGGCCTTCGTTCTGTTTCTAGTAAATTATCTCATTCTAATTAACATAGTCTTACCAGTAAATGGCCTCATTCTATATCTGGATGAACAGGATGAGGCCCACTTTTGTGGTTGGCCGGTTTGCAGTAAGCACACACATTTCAGTTACATTTCTCTCATCTTTGCTCTGCACTTACTGATCTCATACAAACAGAATACAGCCATCCTATATATTTTCTAAGCACAGATCATATGTTTATTCATGTTTATGGCACAGTTAGTGTTAATAAGAAAGGAATAATTAATGCAGCATATAGTTTAATTATTTGAACTTCCACACTGGGAAATAGATTTATTGTACCAAAGTGTACCAAAGGCCATTAGATGCTTACACACACAGTACACTAAGTAATGATATTGACCATCATTGAGTAGGTTGGCAGACCTATTCATTGTCATTACTGTATATTAGTGTGTATAATAATAATAATAATAATAATAATAATTAATTTTATTTTTTGTTTTGTTTATTTATTTTTCGTCCATTGTATGTGGCAATCATTCACCTTTGGGGATGAATCATTCACATTGTATTCAGAGTTTCTGTTCCACCTGAAATGAGAGCGGAGTTCCCGTTCCACCTTAAAAGTCTATCGCGAATTGTCGACTATGTCAACTCATCGCTCTAATTTAATTTAACTTTTAACAAGGCTGAAGTAACGTTTGAACTAATCTAATATCACACTGTTATTCTAAGTTTAAATGAGAGCAGTAATCTAATATCACATTGTGTTATTCAGAGTTCAAATGAGAGCAGAGTTGTTACACCTTAAATGCAATAAGCAACACCGTATCATTCAGAGTTTCCGTTCCTCTACGTCAATTGTTACGCAACGTCCAGATCAACGCTCAGGCCCTAAGGGGGCTGGTGGTTGATGTGGGGCTTCACGGTTGATGTCTGCAGGAAGACTATTGAAATATACACGGACCTTAAGAACACCCTCATATTTTATATTCCTGCGGGTTTTCTTAAAGCTGTAGCCTAGTTTATAATTTAAGACAAACATGAATACTGTAATTGGGACCGATACGTCTACCACTATATTATGGAGCTCCAACGTGGATTGGGTTAAAGCTTTTACCTTTTCAGAAGTTAGAGCTTCAAAGGTAGCCTAATTCAGAATTGGATCGTGTTGTAAGGCGGCGTGACATGTGAGGTTCGAAGGGACCACACGCAGCAAAGGGATTCGGAAAAAGCTCTAAGAGCCACTGAGACGGAGAGACCCTGTATATAAGGAAATATAAGGACAACACAAATAACCTAGTTCCCACTCTCGACCGGAGGGAAATAGTAAGGGAACTAGGAAAAAGGGCGTAACTAAAAACGACCCGAATAACCGGGCGAACGTCACACGAGAGCAAAGAATCTCGAGCTCGGAAAACACAACAAGCTAAAAAACACTGAATACTCAACAGTATACAAAACAGTGAAAAACAAGATGCTAACGTGAACTGAGAGAAGGAGCTGCCTCGTAGGTAACAAACAAAGGAACATAAAATAGAGCTAATCAAAGGGAGAACGCGACAAGCGAGAAATAACTCCCTAGCTCACTGACTTTCGTTCTTCGCGAACGACAACGAGATGCGTGTGTTACGTCGTGAAAGACTGACACACACGCTTGGTTCAGTTGCAAAAAACCCACTGAGCTTTATTCGTCCCACCCTCACAATCAACCCAACGTCCTACGTCATGTAACGTAACATAATGCCTATAGCAGCCCCTAATGGCGATGTGTAATAAACTAAGTAAACATAACCTATGTTATCAAACATAACATTTCTCCCCCCCTCCAAGAAATAAACAGCATGGCAAGATAAGCCATAATACCTCACTTGAACAAACCCATATAACCAAGTCCATGAACTGCTAGGCCTTTTCCTTTTCTGTTAAGTCTGATGCCGCAACGGTCTGGGCTCCAACACCACAGGCTCTTGGACTGGTGCCGCATCCGGTACTGGATGAGGAGGCGGGCCAGGGTCAGTGCCCATGGTGTAGAGAGACGGTGGTGGGGTTTGAGCTTCAGCTACATGCTCAGAGAGGGGAACTGGAACTTTCCTCAGTCTGCTAGTGTGCCATCGCGAGCCGTCGTCGAGCAGGAATGTGGCAGGCCCCATAAGGCGTCTGACCTGCCTGGGCTCGGACCAGAATGAGGCCATCTTGTTATGGAAGGTGCCCTTGCCCTGCGCGTTTTATCCACCCTCTTCTTCATCTCCTGCTGTCGTGTGGCGATGGTCTCTCGGATCTGGGTTAGAGAGCTGGCCCTGTGAGGCCTTCCAGCTGGTGCTCGGAGCCTGTGCAATGGCAATTCCAGCTCTCGGCCGAGCATTAAGACCGCCGGTGACACCTGTGTGGTGGAGTGCGGACTTGCTCTGTAATGTAGCACGGTCTGGTTAAGTGCCACTTCGAACGTGCAGCCTTGGGCCAGGTGTGCACGGATACCGTTCTTCAACGTCGCATTAAAGCGTTCCACTCCACCGTTGGCCTGCGGGTTGTAGAATGCTGTTCTGATATGCTTGACACCCTGGCTGCCGAGAAAATCCGAAAACTCAGCGGATGTCAGCTGGGGCCCATTGTCTGTTGTCACCGCCTTTGGCACTCCCCAGCGTGCAAAAAGGCCGTCTAGTATCCGGATTATGGTATGTGACGTCACTGTCCCCACTGGTACCACCTCTGGCCACTTGGAGTGAAGATCGTACACGACCACCAGAAAGCGCTGGTGGTGGGGAACACTACGGCCATGGATTTCCCCACAGATATCTAGTTGGACATGCTCCCAGGGGCAGGGAGGCCAGGGAAGCGGCTATAGAGGGGGAGGTGCCGGAGGTCCCGTTTTGCCACTGAGGAGGCACGCTGAGCAGTCCCGGACCAGACCTTCGATGTCCCGGTCGATGGCCGGCCACCATACCAGGTCACGACACCGTTGCTTGAGTTTCACAATTCCCAAGTGACCCTCATGTGCCATTGACAGGACACGTGCACGCAGGGCACTTGGAATGACAGTGCAGAGCCCTCTCGAGACACAGGTATCTGCCCAGCAGGAGAGCTCGTCTTTCACCCTGGCGAATGGCTTCAGCTCTTCGGGAATGTGGGATGGCCAGCCATTTCTGATAAATGTGCACAGTGTAGACAGTATTGGGTCCTTGTCTGACACCACTTTCAGTTCCTCGAATGTGACTACCGGCTGCAGAGGTGCGTAGAGTGTCTGAATGAGAGCCAGTTCTTCATCGTCTGTCGGTTCTCCATCGCTTGATGGAACGGAAGGGGTTGGGGCTGTGATGGAGCGGGAGAGGAGGTCTGCCACCACGTTGTCCCTCCCTGGTGTGAAGGTGAGGTTGTAATGGTACTGGCGAAGACGTTCCGCCCAACGGTGAAGTCGCAGTGGCTTGTGACCCGAACCTGATGTTGAGAGTGCTGTTGTGAGGGCCTGGTGATCCGTCCTGATGGTAAAATGGCGGCCATACAGGTACATGTGCCATCTCTCGCCTGCCCACACACAGGCCAGTGCCTCACGTTCGCCCACGGAGTATCGCTGCTCTGTTGGTGTCAGGGCCCGGGATGCAAAAGCGGTCGGCCTCTCAGTGCCATCCTGCACCTGGGACAGCACAGCCCCAATTGCCGCAGCAGAGGCATCGCAGGTGAGGAGGGTAGGGCCGGAGAGGTTGAAGTGGGCCAGAACCGGGGGCGAGGTTAAATGGTTTTTCAGCAACGTGACTGCTCAATGGAACATATTAGCTGATCCTAGCGCTGAGAAGACTCTCTGGCCCTCGACACCGAGGCAATGCGTAAGGAGAGCGGTCTTCCTCTTGTCCGGGAGCTGTTCGTCGGAGAGCCCTAGTGCATCGATGTAAGTAGTAAAACTCGTCAGCCACCTTGTCCATGGTACAGGTGGTTCCCCAGGCACCGCAAGGAAAGGGTCGGGTGGGGGAAGGCTAAACCCAGCCATCTTCGTCGCCAATTGTTACGTCGTGAAAGACTGACACACGCTTGGTTCAGTTGCAAAAAACCCACTGAGCTTTATTCGTCCCACCCTCACAATCAACCCAACGTCCTACGTCATGTAACGCAACATAATGCCTATAGCAGCCCCTACTGGCGATGTGTAATAAACTAAGTAAACATAACCTATGTTATCAAACATAACAGCGTGCACACACAGTGAGGGGATTCCCTGGACTGAAGGAAGAACCCAACTCGTTCACAGACCCATTGTCAAACTGGGTCCGTGACTTGAAATTGAAAAACTGCTCAGAAATTAATCACCTACTGTCCTTTGTAGGTGAATTCCTATAATAGCCTAGCATCAACTGTTATTGTGTTATTCACAGATCTTTTCGAAATATTTAGCCTACATTTTAAAATGAATAGGCTACATCGGGTTTGTTTTCGTGCATGTTCGTAATGAGGAGTACACTTGTCTCGGTCAATATGCATTTTGTCGGAACAACAAACGCTTTATTTGGCTTGAACAAAGGGTTCATGATGAAATCTAGCCATAGACTGTAGAAAAATAGTCTACGTCTCTCTATCTCACATCACAGGCACTGAAAGCAAAAATCGGGTCGTGAAAATTGGATGAGAAGTCTTAGCGGTCATCCTAGGTACTAGAGGGCGCTGTGCGTTTCCTTAATACTCATGCCAAACTGGGTTCGCCCAGAGATTGCCTTTGCTTTTCAGAGGAGTTCCCATCCCAAGCCCTGTCGGGGAGTTTTATTATTGGAGCAGTTTACAAGTTAGCTTCACCCGGGGCCTGGGTGGTACTACCTAGGAAAAAACTGGTAGCTAGCTAGCAGGCAAGCGACCTAAAGCAACGTTAGTAAATGGTTGAACATGTAACATTACGCAGCTAACGTTTGCGATCTGCACTCTTCAATGTTACTGGAGATATTGGGACGTTGATTATCTCTTTCAGATGAAGGGAAAAGAAGACCGGCTTGAGAAATTCCATAATAAGCGAAATCCTGTCGGAATTGTAAAGACATTGGCAAACTAGCTACTACTGGAAGGCCGAATACTTCGGCAGGGAACTTGGATGGTTGGCTAGCTTGCCAGCTACCTAACTAGCTGTCGATATTTTCAAAGTTGTACCTGGTGTGCTAGCTAGCTAGCTACCTATAAGTGGGTCGGACTGAAATAATATCACTGTTCCAGCAATTCACCAACAGTTACTTGCCTGCTTTTGGCTGATGGATGCCCTCCTGCAGTTCGGGTTGTGTGAAGACAAATGCATAATAATATCCTTATTATTAATATCGCAAAGCGTTCTTGTCACTGTTGCTAACGTGTCAGTTATTTGGATAGCGAATTGTGTCGTTGATTAACAAATTGGCAAACTAAGTTAGTTAGCTACCCATCTCGTTTGAAAATAGTTACGTGCAGGTTACATCTGTGTTAACGTTATAAGAATAGGATCGATGTTTATCTGGCTGGCTAGCGCTAGCGAACCTTAGCTAACGTTAACTGTTACATAAATCATAGTAACGTTAGCAAGCTTCGCTAACCAGCAAACTGATGCCGATATTTAACAGCACCATAGCATATTTAAGCACCACTTGAAAGTAAAAAAAAATAAAATAAAATAGTAATAAATAAAAAAAATCGTGTCGCTATGAGTTGGTTAACAAAGTAGTAGCTTAGTTAATAGTGTCATAAAAGTTGTGTTGAAGTTATATTTTATGACTTGTAACGTTATCTGCAGCCAGTAAAATGGAGCAGGGTCCAAGTTTGAACGATGGTCGTATGTACGTTATTTTATTGAATGCTAATTGCCGTTGGTTTGGCTTTGGTTGACAGGGGACTTTCGTGATTTACGCCATTTCATATTACACTATTATCTATTTAAATTCACTATTATTATGCAATTCTTCATACGTGTGCTACTTGGCGAAGCTTTATGAATGGCAGAGTATTGGACTCGAGCCGCAATAGCATCTGCGATGAACAAGTTACTTCAAATATATTTATTGCAAAACCGTCCTGTATACTATCTCGACAAATACCGCATATTCTTGGTCCTAATAATGGACCCTGACTTGGAATGAGTGTTTTTTCCCCCCAACTATATTGGTCACCTTACTGGCCGAAGTGCCTTGACTGAAGTTTCAGACTGTGAAAGCACAGGAGATCAGGGGAGGCCAGAAGGAACCACGTCTCTTGTCACTGGTAGAGCGCTCTGGGGAGTACATGTGAGTATATTTTCCTTTCTAACACGACCTTTGTCCAGTTCACTGTTTGCCAGTTATGTTTGTCTGATGTTTGCCTTAATGGGTTGGGTACAAAGCTATGCAGTGGCACACTGAATTATAACAAAATGTGTTACTCTTAATTCATAAAATCAAGTTTGATTATGGTGATTTTGAAACCCTTTATTGTGGAGTTTGGATTGTGGAAAATGACCTTCTAGAGCTTCCTAAAGACTTTCCTGTTATAGTGTTACAATTTCAAATGGAACTGTGTCAACAGACAAGCTAATAGTATTCACACATGCTTATTCAAGTTTGTATTTTTGTTGAGGAACTCCTAGGTGATTGGAACTTTTGGGATGAACTTCAGGGCCAGGCTAAGGGGAGGTTAACATCAGTAGCAAAATATGAAACATTATGGAATTACTTCTGCCTGATCTTGAAGCCAACATTCCAAGGTGTACAGAACAGAAGAAAGTATTTAATTATTTCTACTAGAAAAAAAAGTTATGGGCTTTTGAATCCATTGGAGTTGATGAACTTGAACAGATGCGTCTTTTAACATGAATTTTCTACTTGGAGAGGGGATACATTCCAAAAGAAAGGGGATGTGTCTTGATGTAGTGTAACCAGTTTTGAAAAAAGTTGACAGAATTATGATTTTGAGGGGAGTGAAAATGTGTCACTCCGTTACCATTTGTCAATGTCCCTCGTTACCATGACCATCTGACTTTAAACCTTGCCCCATAAAAATTTGGCAGCACAAGTGGCTTCCCATTTTGCATGTTCATATTTAAGTGGTTATGGTACAATATGAAAGAGAAATATAACCCTTTTCACCTCAGGAACCATATGATATGCATGTCTGAAAAAAGTGTAAAAAACCAGACGTTAATTTTGCGTCCCTCCGTTACCGCCATGTTTAAAAAAAATAAAAAATAAAAACTTTTACCCCCAAGAAGTTGTTTGCCCCCAAACTTTAATTCCTCAGTTTGTAGTCTAAGGTAGCCTTTATATAATACTAGTTGTTATTTTACTCAGCCTTGGATGGAACAAGAGTACTAGGGCGAAATACAGCAAAAGTGTCCCTCCGTTACCGCTTACCGTGTCATTGAGGTGGACATTGACTGCTGCTCTAGGGAAACGATGTCTGCACAAGTTTATTTTGTAGTTTGTATACACAACTGTATTTTGTCCCAGCCAATGTTTACGGTCCTGCACATTGTGGCGTTTATGTTTTTTGAAATTGATTACTTTTATGAGAGAGATGAATATTGTAGACCTTTGAAAGGGTGGTGTTTTTTTCTGTTTTGAAGACATGTGGATTGTTGTGTTACCAGCTGGCAGCAGACAGAAATAGATTTTAAGCATTGAATTCCTAAAAGTGTGTATTCTGTGGTGTCACAGTGGGCAGAGGTGTGGCTGGAGTCATTCATTCACCATCCGCTATTAAAGTAATGGCAATGAGAAATTAGGGCTGGAAAATTATAAATCCATGCAGTATACCTCTGTGCTGCCAAGCAGCCAAATCTAGTAGCTTGTCTTATGTTGCTTACTGGTATATTGGTAAAGAAAGAGACACCATTTATTCACATTTGTAGGCATTTCCCATCATTTCAGCATTCCTGTGAGCCAGTACTGAAAAGCATGTGCAAACAGATTCCAGTTTCTTTAACTCCTTTTTGGCTCCTGTTACATTCTATGCATGCATCTGCTTACAACTGGTACTTTAGGCTACATATTGTACATAAATATGCATATTATACTATCGCAGCAAAAGTTTGGAATCACCGAGACATTTTTTGGTTTTTGAAAGAAATTGATAGGGTAGCATTACATTGATTAAAATAATACACTCAAGACATTGATAATGTTCCAGACTACTATTTCTATTTCTACTTTAGCAATTGTAGCCATTTTTACACACAGTCCCCCCATTTTAGGCACCAAAAGTAATTAACATAAATTTTTGTATTTATCATAGTCATCATAGTTAGCATTTGGCTGCATATCATTTGTATGCCATGACTTCCTGATGTCTGTGACCCAACAACATCAAAAGACTCTTATTTTCAGGTACTCTTACAGTGATACTATAACCTCTGCATTTGAGTGGACCTCTATGGGAATTGGTGGGTGGGCCTAGATTAAGCTGTAAATTACATGGGAATAGTATGGAACACAGGGTTGGCTAAATGGCTGTAACTCATCAAGGGTCTGAGGTATGAAACCATCACTCTGTTGCCAGATATGCAGTAGATATGGATGGATCACTTTAAGGGTTGTTTCTCCTGACTCATTTTCCTATTGAACTCTATGGAAAAATAAGTCAGGAGAAACAACCCAGCGTATTGATATTGGAGGGGAAAAAACAAAAGTCTATGCATTACTTTGCAGCCTTACCAATGTTTTATTCAGAACTTTGTGCATTAATGTTAACAATCCTCTGACCTTGGCAAAATATTAGCACATCATGAACACAGTGTGCATGATTCATTGCTGCAGGTTGAGTGGTGAGCTGAAAATTTGTGGGGCAGAAAACGTTCCTTTAAACTCATGACATTACATTACAATCATTTGGCAGACGCTTTTATCCAAAGCGACGTACAATAAGTGCATATTGAAGGTCATTGACGCGACTACAAAGCAAATCCGACAAAGCACAACTTTCTCACAGCGTAGGAGCTATCCCTAGTAATGAACATGAGTAGTACCCACAGTCAGCTATACATTCTGGACTAAAAATAACCAAAAACACAAGTTAAATAGAAAACAAGCAAAAAAAAAAACAGGAAGCGAGTACTCTAGAATGGCCTTATATAGGTATTTTAGTCGAGGTGGAGTCTGAAAAAGTGCATTTTCAGACCATGACGAAAAACAGACAGTGTTTCAGCTGAGCGCAGCAGAGTGGGGAGTTCGTTCCACCACTGGGGAGCTAGGGTGGAAAAGCTCCGCAGTCGGGACGAGCGGGAGCCGTTAACACGGAGGGGGGGAAGTGCAAGTCGCCCTGCAGCAGCAGAGCGAAGTGGTCGAGCAGGAGCGTAGTGCTGGATTAAGTCCTGTAGGTAGGAGGGGCCTGACCTTTTGGCTGCAGTGTAGGCCAGGGTCAGAACTTTGAACCTGATCCTGGCCACGACCGGCAGCCAGTGGAGTGACCTCAGCAGGGGGGTGACGTGCGAGAACTTCGGGAGGTTGAACACAAGCCGAGCAGCCGCGTTCTGGACCAGTTGTAGGGGCAGAATGGCGCAGGCTGGTAGGCTTGCGAGAAGGGAGTTGCAGTAGTCCAGACGTGAGGTGACCATGGTCTGGACAAGAAGCTGGGCGGAGTAGGTGGTCAGGTACGGCCAAATTCTCCTGATGTTGTACAGGAGGAACCTGCAGGACCGTGCCGTTGCCCTGATGTGTTCTTTGAAGTCCAGCTGGTCGTTCAGGACCACCCCCAGGTTCCTTGCAGAGCGGGAGGCGGTCACTATAGTTCCGTCGATGGTGATGGACAGGTCTAGGAGCGGGGAGGTCTTGTATGGCATGAAGACCAGCTCAGTGTTGTCGAGGTTGAGCTTCAGGTGATGGCTAGACATCCACTCAGAGATGTCAGCCAGGCAAGCAGATATCCTTTCCTTTACCTGTGGGGTAGAGGGAGAGAAAGAGAGGAAGACTTGAGTGTCATCAGCATAACTATGGTAAGAGAAGCCATGTGAATTAATAACCAAACCAAGAGACTTAGTGTAAATGGAGAACAGCAGAGGACCCAGTACAGATCCCTGCGGGACTCCTGTAAAAAGTGGATGAGGTGCAGAGACAGAGCCCTTCCAAGAGACTTGGTAGGATCTATCTGTGAGATAGGATGTAAACCAAGAGAGGGCAGTTCCAGAGATGCCCATCTCAGCCAGTGTGGAGATCAGGAGTTTGTGGTTGACCGTGTCGAACGCTGCAGACAGGTCAAGGAGAATCAGGACAGAGGAGAGGGAGGAGGCTCTGGCAGTGGCGAGTGCCTCGGTCACAGCCAGGAGCGCAGTTTCAGTGGAATGCCCGGTTCTGAAGCCGGACTGATGAGGGTCGAGCATGTTGTTCTGGTGGAGAAAAACTGACAGTTGGTTAAGGGCAGCTCGTTCAAGAGCTTTGGACAGAAAGGGCAGGAGAGACACAGGACGATAGTTTCTAACATAAGAGGGGTCTAAGCTAGGTTTTTTAAGGAGTGGGGTAACACGAGCAGTTTAGAAAACAGCAGGAACATAGCCACAGGTTAAGGAGGTGTTGATAATGGAGGAAAAATATGGAAGGACCTGGATGTGAAGGAGTTTCGGATCATGGCTACCTTCTCCTTAAAGTGGATCAGGAAGTCATCTGCAGAGAGGGAAGAGGGTGAGGGGGGTGGAGGAGGGATCAGCAGGGAAGAGAAGGTGAAAAGAGTTTACGGGGGTTAGACATGCATGCATTAATTTTTGACTGGAAAAATGTTGCCTTAGCAGACGTAGTTGCTGATGTGAAGGCTGCCAGCAGAGTGTGATACGAGGCCAGATCATCTGGGGATCTGGATTTCTTCCACTCTCAGCAGCTCGCAGCGTGGTTCTGCTGGATCGGAGAGAATCCGTCAGCCACGGGCAGGGGGGTGATGATCGGGCCGGTTTGGAGACAAGAGGACATAGCGAGTCGAGAGACTGAGAGAGGCAGGAGTTAAAGGTGGAGGTGGCAACATCAATAGGCAAATTAACAAAAGATGCAGGAGGAGGAAGTGCAGAGAGAGCAGAGGTAGAGAGAGAGGAGTGCGAGAGAGTGCTGAGATTTCTCCTGAAAGTTACAGAGGGTAGGTTGTTAGAGGAGTTGCGGGAGAGTGGGTAGGAGAGAGAATGAAACTCATCATTGGTCTCAACCTGTTTTCATTCATTTTCTTTGATTAATAAGTGCGCCAACTAGGGCTGAGCCGATTGCCATCTTTTACACTTCGAAGCTTCGTTGGCAATTTTCTCCGAAGCTTAGTTTTAATAATAATCTATTAAAAATATATATTTTTCGAGTCTTTGAAAACAATGTTATGATACGTCTAGTAGAGGGCGCGCTCACATCTATTTCAGTAATATGTGCATGAAGAAAGAAACACGTTTTTTTTAATTGAAACAACAAAGTATTAAATTGAAATGGAACAGAAGTTCAGGACATGAAACATAGGCCTAAATAAATTAAAAAGACAAATATAAGCCGCAGTCTTCACATTAATGTGCAGGTCTATAAACTCTCAGACTTCACGTAGCCTACATACTGCGTATGGTATGGGGAAAAAGCCTAAGTCTAAAGCCGAGTGTAGGCTATATAAAGCTGAGTGTAGGCTATATTGTTTTCTTTCCAAAACGTAATAGGTTGTCATGCTATGCTAGCCTAGGCTATATCATGAAATGTAGCAGTCAGATCGGCTAGCTAATGCTAATGTTGCTAGGCTATTACTTTGACGAAGATATATAAATTAGGCTACTTACATTTTTCAAATGATTTGCAAATTCGTAGTTCCACCATGGTATGCCCATTTCTGCTGGCATATTTGGAATTTGACCTTTTTTGGATTGTCAGCGGTAATATAAAAATGATTCCGCACAGCTGACTTCTTTGACGTCTTCACCTCAGGCTTTGGGCAACAGCATAGCGAATGCTTTTTTATACAGTCTGTGAGCGAATGTGGAGACAAGTCACATGGAAGGCTGAACCACGCAAGCAGGCAGTGCATCCCTTATACCAGGGGTGTCAAGATCCGGTCCTGGAGGGCCGCAGTGTCTGCTGGTTTTTGGTGCGTTTAAGCACAAGTGATTAATTTAAGTCACTAATTGGCTAAGAAGTCCACACACCTTGTTCTCAATGCTTTAATTGGGTGCTGATTGAAAGGAAACCACAAATACCTGTAGACCTGCGGCCCTCCAGGACTGGAGTTTGACACCCATGCCTTATACGTTCGATAAACTTCCAGGCGATTCAAAGCTCAATCAGTATAGAATGAACACTTATATTTTGACAAACATCCAGTAAACCATACATTTTCTTCTTCTTTTTTGAGGGGGAAAAAATGTTTAGTTTTTTTTTTGTTGTTGTTTTTTTTTTGTTGTTGTTTTCTTTTTGAGGAAAAAAAACGAACTATTCAAATCTGAATTTGGGATCCGAATCCCAATCCAACGAACAAAGCTTCGGAGCTCCGAAGCATTCGGCTCAGCCCTAGTGCCAACAATCTCAATAATACATTGGCAGGTAACACACACAGCTTCTTCACATCATGTTAGGAGGTTAAATGATAAATTAAATTTAGAAAAATTTTAATCACTAAATACACTTAACGAAAAAAGATCATCTCTCTGTGAACTACCGGTGTGCTTTCACACAACCTGCAATAAAGGCTATCTCACTAAATCTGTGCTTCAAGATCGTTTAAATTACAAAATCTGTACATTGCACGTCTTTGCCATGAATATTCTCAAATTTGTGATGCAAATAAAAATAATTTTATTATACTCGCCAAATAGCCTAATTGAGGAGAACTGGCTATATCTGATTGTATTCAGTATTTTGTGAATTAAGGGAAGTCTTCCACCCCACCAACCGTCACTGGATGCCCTTTATTTTCTTTGGCTTTGGGAAATATTTCACCATGACATCATGACATTTTGCCACAGGTGGCGCCATGCTCACTTTAGCTATCGATTCAAGCAATGAGAGGCAGTATCCGTTTAATGCTAGCTTTCTAGTTGATTATTTACGTAGAGCCGGTGCAGTAATGTTAAGTTGGATTACAGAGATAACGTTATGTTCCACCATATCGGTGCAATGATGATGAACATGCGGTCCATTGTAGTATTGATGGCACAAACAAGAGACAAATGCAGTGACATTGCGTTTCCATGAGAAAATATATAAATGGGGAAGAATCAATGAAGCTATAAAAAAATAAATTTAAAAAAAGCCAGCATGTTTCCAGTCCACTCCATCAATACTCATATCCCATATGCTTGCATTCTCGGTCCACAGTAACAGAATGGGACTGACAACGGTGGCACTCTCATCGTGTTTCCCAGACAATGACGGAAAGGTTTAAGAACAGTGCCGCGCAGAGGCACCCCAGCGCAAATGATTATTGATTTCTGAACAAAGAGGCATTTAGCGTTATTTTTGGCATTAAAAAATTTTTGTTGGCCTTTCGGGGGTTCTTGTTGCAGTCCGCCAGGCCTATAGAATTGACCATTTGTAGCCAAATGTTGGGGAAATAATTGACAGGGGAAAACAACCAATTGCAGCGCTCTAATGCGTAGCAACTGTTGCTAGCCTCTACTTCCTCGGACAACTAAATCTTCCTGTTTGCAGCGTATACTGTCAGATAACTTTCGTGGTGGTTAAAAGGTCCGCCTGGGGCACATGCAACAGTCATTCTCGCTACAGCTCAAGCACATTTTTTACGTTCCCTAAGCCTAAAAGTCAATTGGAGAAATGTAAACAGGTTATTTTGATGACCACCCAGGCAGCTGAATGTCAACAACACAGATATATAGCGTTAGCTACGTTAGCTAAACGTTTATATAGCTATGGTCAACAATATCGGCAAACATGTTTGCTCCAAGGTACCCTAATTAAGGAATGTTTCATTAACAAAAGTTGCAATAGGCATACTTATCATTACCTGAGTTAGCTAATTAATTCATTATTACTTTGTGGCTAATGTTAGTTGTTAAGACCTCACATTAGCTACGTTAGCTAGCTTACTATAAACCGAGATGTAACATTAAACGTTAAATAAATGAATAAACAAATAAATAAATAAATGAACTAACGTTAATCAACCTAACCTACTGTGGCCTATACAATATCGCTACTATAGTAGCCTAACAGCTATGGCTACTACAGCACATTTTCGCAGTGACAGTCAGTGAAGCCTACAGTGAAGTCTTTCCATTAAACGTGATGTTATATCAGTTGGTTTAGAAAATAGAAACTACCGGGGAATCAAACGTTTAATAGTGTTATGAACGTTGGGGCTCGCTCTCACTCAAGCTGGTGAGGATGCAGCAAGGAAGGACACTTTTCAGAGCCAGATGCTTGTTGCACTACAAGGTCGTTTTTACGTAGTTCTCATGTAATGATCAAAGAAAGCACCCAGGGTGGCGTAACCGAGGGTTTCCTGATTAGTCTTGCCATTTTGTTTTTTAGTTGATCAATAGGTATAAAAGCTAGAGGAGCTTGAGTTTCAGTTTAGATTAAATGGTTCCCTATGGGATGGAACATTCAAAATGTAAACCATTTCTGAGTATACAACACTAACTAAGGGGGGCGGGGCTTAGCAAAGGGTCAATTATAGGGGAAACACTGTATTTGCCATTATTTGCTACTCTCTTGTAAAAGAGTCTATAATCTAAATTTTTTTTTTTTAATTAAAAAAAGGTGGAATAAAAATATGGAAATTATTCATGTCCATAAATCTATTTTCTTGATCTTTTCTGATTTTCTGACATGCTGATCAGGGTAAGATGCCTTTCAGGGTATGAAATTAACTTAATTTCACCCACTGACCAGAGTGGCTTGTGGATTCTAAAAATCACCAGCCATTTTTACAGCCGCATTATCTTTTACAATATAACAGCCTGGTTGGTTGCCAGCCAAAGTGGCTGCTAGAGTAAAAATCTTACGAGCCAGAATCAAACTTTTGCCAGCATTTGGCTGGTGGCTGGTGTTAATTTCACACCCTGATGCTTTTGAATAATAACCGAGCACTCTTTGTTCTTTCTGTAATGAGGTGTTCATCTTCTATTTGTTTTCTGGGTTTTAATAGTATAATTTTCCTTTCTTAACCAATTTAAGGGAATAACTAATTTAGTATTTTGTATCATTTGTCAGAAATGTAGTTTGCCACCAAATGGACGTTATTTGAAAGTGAAATGAGATGAGCTATCATGCACAAATGAGCTGTTTTCACGGCGGAAGTGGATGGTGGAAGAAATGATATCGCTAACATGCTCAGAATAACCGCACTGTATTGCATGCAAATTCAGTCCTGTCAGTGTCTTATCAGGGCAAGCGAGCGGTGCCCCTGCCCCGTCCGGCTGTGTTAGGCTATTCTGCGCTGTTTCCATTGCAGGCTGGATGTTTTGGCCAACCCTGATGCCGTGGTGAAGAGTCCAGTACCTCAGCTCTCCATACCCATCAACTGTCACTTTCACCTTGTGCAAGGTAATGCCTTCAGGCACTTGGGGCCTTTTCCTCGTTTGTTCAAAGTGACCATTCATGGAGTTGGTGCCTCTGAGTGTGATTGCATTGAACTGTACACATGGGAGCGAGTGACTTGCACTGAAGGTGGTGTGTTTCACAAGTGTGTGTGCGTGTGTGCGTGCGTGCGTGTGTGTGTGTGTGTGCGTGCGTGTGTGTGTGTGCGTGCGTGCGTGCGTGCGTGCGTGCGTGCGTGCGTGCGTGCGTGCGTTCGTGTGCGTTTGTGTTGGTTGTGCTTTGCAGCTGAATTCCGAGTGGCTTCATAGGTCAGGGATGGGTAGCATTAGCACTTCTGGGCAATTTGATTTCTCCTTCTTGTTCGACCTCGAGGCCTTAAATGTGAAATCTGAGACGGTCTTTGTTTGAATCGTCTAAAGCAGCTGCTTCTGGAAATGTGTTTCTCGAGACTCTAGGAATATATTCCCCACAGATAGCCAACCCTCCCATTAGACCTGCTGATCTGCAATTAACCAAACATCTCTGTTGTTTCATTTAAAAAATAAAAAAACCAAGCAAACAAACAAAATTACCATGTCTTTCTTTCAGAGGCGGACGAAGACCTTCTCATTGACATCCCAGTTAACTGTGAATATCACGGTAAGGTTGAGATGTTTTTGTGTTCAGCTGGTGAGCGAGGCATGTGAGAGTTGTTTGTGGGTTTGTTCTACATCTAAAACCTATGCCATTGCCCCATGGACACACTAAATATTCGGTTACCTAGTCTTAAGAAGTTGTCATGATTGTATCTGGAGAGTTGCATTTCTCTTATACAGTATTCTCATACCAATGTAAGGACATACCTGCCAGCTTCTAATGTTTGCCCATGTGAAATAATTTATTATTATATATAAATGCAATGTGGAAAATCCTGATGATGAACTTCATTGTTTTTAGACATCAGTCAAAATGTGGGTGGAATATTATTATTCAGATGGTTTGTTCCTGGACATTTTTTGCATGATAAAAGTGGATATCTTTGTTCTGTTGCTGTGGGTCATTCTGTCGTTAGAAACCATGCGGTGTATTCAAGATTTATGATAAACCTGAAATACCTCACTACCTCACTAAAAAGACTGGTGGGTATGGAAAGATGACCGCATTCTTAATGCAGCGGAGTGCTGTGAATCTGTTTTTTGTGCCATCCTTTCCATCTGTATTTTCATAGTGGACAATGCTGAGGAGAAAACAAGTCTGTTGCATCATGGGATTGGTTAGTAGTTCTATTTGAACAGAAAACATCTCGTTGCTAATTCTATTTGTGGTTACTAGTTCCATTTTGTCCGTAGTTATGCAAAACCTCATTGTTAGTTCTGAAAACAATTGATTCTATAGAAAAAAAATTTCAATTTTATACCATAAAATTGGCACCAATTTATAATTTTTTTTTTGTCATTAGTTACATTATGTAAGAAAGTTGCATGAAACCGCAACTCAATTTACCCCCCTCTCTCTGTCTTGATTTTTTAAAAATGTTTGGTCACGCAGCCTATTTTAAACAGCCTAACCTAGGAAATTGCATTTCAGATTTGTATCATAGGAACATCTGAAAAAAAATAGCCTACTATACAGTTGAAGCCATTAAAACTCATTTTTAACCACTCCACAGATTTCATGTTAGCAAACTATAGTGTTGGCAAGTCAGTCAGGACATCTACTTTGTGCATGACAAGTAATGTTTCCAACAATTGTTTGCAGACAGATTATTTAACTTTTAATTCACTATAACACAATTCCTGTGGGTCAGAAGTTTACATACACTAAGTTGACTGTGCCTTTATATTTTTTATATTTGGTTGCATATCCTTTGCATGTCATGACTTCCTGAATCCTGATGTCTGTGACCCAACAACATAAAAAGTCTCTTGATATCTTATTTTCTGGTACTCGCGAAACAAGCGATGCTATAACGTCTCTGCATTTGAATGGATCTCTATGGGAATTGGGGGGTGGGACTAGATTTAGCTGTAAATTACACTGGAACAGTATGGAACACATGGTTGGCTAAATGGCTCTAAGTCATCAAAGGTCTGACGTATCAAACAAGCCTTAAATCATCAATCTGCTGCCAGAAATACAGTAGATATGGATGGATAACTTGAAGGGTTTCTTCTCCTGACTTTTTGTTATGGGATGGAACATTCAAAACATAAAGCTTGTCTGAGTACACAACAATAACTAAGGGGGGCGGGGCTTAACAAAGGGTCAATTGAGGCTGGTTCCGTGGCAGTGTTCAACTCTTGCAAGCATCCTGGTGTCCTGATCTGCTAACAAAGCCCTGCTGTCTGTGGGACGTCAGAGTAAAGCCTTAAAGTCTCTACCTCTGGTTTTCTACATTCCCCTCTTTCTAATGAACAGATTTAGGCCTAATTATGGTTTCTTTGCTTGTCAACTTGCCTTCTGTAACCTCTCTCTCTTTCTCTCTTTCTTCCCCTCTCTCCCTCCCGCTCTCTCACTCACTCACTCATGTTCCTCCTGTAAGCCTGCCTCCGGGTGCAGGTTCAAGGAGAGCAGGCCTCAGGCGTGCTGCTGGAGCTGCAGGATGATGAGCATAGCCGGTCTTTTCTGTCGCATGTGAAGAAGGCCGAGCAGCAAGGTGAGGCACTGCACACTTCAGCATGGAGCAGCTCTGGGACCTGGCCTGTGACCACAGGGCCTCTAGAAAGTGACACATTACCGAGCCTACCGAAACGTTCTCTAGAACAACGTGTACATGTCCCCGACGTGTTCTCACGTCATTATTATCACGTCATATGTATGCATTCACTTGGTTTAAGTTTGCATCAAACCCGCCCATTTCGAGGCACCATAATGTTTGGGACATATTAATGTTGTGTAAATTAAAGTAGTCATGTTTAGTACTTTGTCGCTGATCCTTTGCATGCAATGACTGCTTGAAGTCTCTGACTCATTGACATCACCAGGTAATGCTGATGCTTTGCCAGACCTGTACCATCTTCAGTATGGCACTGTGTATATAGATCCAATTTAATAGCATTCAGCCACAACCCTTTAGTTTAATTTTGTTTGCCCAGGAAGTGATTGGGAATGTTCCTGAGCACACTGAACCCTTGCTCTTGTGGGGGAAGGAAAGAGATAGCAGGAGTAAAATGCCAGCAGTGAGTGTATTTGCAGTAAACGAAACAGCCAGTCAGGTTTTTACAGCCGTTGATTTGCGGTTAATGGAGAGCTCATGTCTCTAGTAATGACATCATAGTGTGTGGAAATGTTCCAATAGGCCAGTGAGTCGCATCTCAGCCACTGCCCAATTTCCGGCTCTTTTCTTGTCCCATGCACATACTGGTCAGCCTTTATCATTGACTTAACATAAGTGCAGTATAGATAAGAATGCCAGTGTGTTTAAGGACGTAATAAAGACTCCCCAGGTCTTTTACTGTATTTAGAAAGAGGATATACTTTTATGATAGCTGCTGTTAACTCCGTTTTCCAATGTCACATTACTCCTACATCTTTTTTGTTAGATATTTGCTTTGCCATGTTTTACAGGGTCAGATGAAAATGCCTAATGCAAGATGCAAGCATACTTGCTAATGAAGTCACTAGTAATATGGTATGGGTTTATCACAGTCTTGTCCTTTGGACTTCTTTTCCTAAAGTGTGAGGTGCATTCTTTCTCCCCAGTTTTTCAATACAGGGACATTGTCTCATCCAAGCATGCATTTTTGTTTGTTGGTTTACTGTAGGCCCATACATGTGCCCTAGTTTACGAATCTGTAGACCGTCTGCTCTTGAAAATTTGGCCTCTAAGGCCTTTTTCCCCGCTGACTGAGGCAGTCAGGTTATGTCACTGAGAGATGATGTTTCCTTTATTGTAGTTGTGTCACCCAAGGCGATGGACCCCTCTGACCCTCTCCCTGCCGCACCACCAAGAAGCAGCAGCATGCTTGCCAATGCGGTAGCCCCCGGCAACTCGGTTTCCTTCAATCCCAACTCCGGACCGGTTACCATAGGTGTGCAAAAGGCCTGAGGTCCCTCTTCGCGCTGTGAAATGACTCGTTTAGCTTACATTACATTACAGGCATTTAGCAGACGCTCTTATCCAGAGCGACTTACACAACTTCTTATTACATCTTACTGCATTTATCCATTCATACAGCTGGATATATACTGAAGCAATTTAGGTTAAGTGCCTTGCTCAAGGGTACAACGGCAGTGTCCTACCTGGGAATCAAACCTGTAACCTTTAGGTTCCTTAACCATTATACTACACTGCCGCCCCCCTTGTGTGAGCTTGTGTGAGTCGCGTGCTGTCCGTGTGAACCGCAACCGTCTTTCACCAGAGGCAGATGGACCGGGTCTGACTCTGGCAGACCTTGGCATCGAGGACCATGTCAACCACACCCTGAAGGTGGAAGAGAAGAAGAACCAGCAGAACCGGATCAGTGCCTCTCGGGAACCTCCACCAGTGCCTCCTCTTCCGCCCCGAAAGGGCTCTTACAACACCCCCAGCAACCCTGGGGCGGGACTGGCTTTCAAAGACCGGGCCCCACCCCCTCAGGGCAAAGACGCCTCTTTAATTACTCCAAGCAGAGAGTGAGTTTTACTCCCTGGAAGCAGAACAAATGTTATCACGACTTGCTCATCATAAAGAAGACTATTGTCCTAAAGGCTTATGTAATTTATAAATCCAATCTTAATCTCATTCCATATATAGTGGAATGATATGTTTGGGTATAGTTTAGTCTGTTGTGTGCCTTTGTCGGGGCCTCAAGTATCCCAACTGCATTGCAGTTAGATTTACATTAGATACCCTTTAAAGAGGTAACAAGTTAAAGCCTGAGTTTGGAATGTTACTCTGGATAAGGTGTCAGTTGAACATGAGTGTAATGCCGCTGTGGACCGTTTTGTCACCCTGTAGTAACAGGAACCCGATGGACAGGTCGTTTAGCTGGAACGAAAGCCCCTCCACCAGCACCATGAGACAGGCCATGTTCTCCAGCCAGGCTAGTCAGAGAGAGGGTCTCATCAGACACCGTCTGGCTAAGAAGGAGAAGGAGTACGTGGACATCCAGAACTTCCGGTGAGTTCCGCTGGGCTGCCGACCCCTCTCCCAAACCCCCAGAGCTTTATCATAGCAGCTCATATTCACTTAATTGCTTTAAAGCAGTGGTTCCCAAACTCGGTCCTCAGGGACCACTGTGTATGCTGGTTTTCGTTCCAACCACAATTGCAATCCCAAAATCCTAACAAGCTGTTCATTTTTCTTAATTAGGTGCTTTTCATGTTTAGAGGGATTATTTACCCTCTTAAGCCACATCATGTCAGAAATAGCTATGCATGCCATGAAGAATAAAAATTCCCATGTTCCTACTGTGCTTATTGGGCTGTTTTTCAAATAGGTAACATTTTTTTAAACTGATCAAATTAAAGACTGGGGTGAATCAATTGGCTCCTAATTAGGTAGTTGAAAACGTGAGTTTTTAAGTTCCCTCATCAAGTGTTTCTTAAATGTATTAACACTGCAAGTTTGGCTCGTCTTGGCTACATCTGGCCTCTACAAGACCGCAGATATGTGCCGTTTGACTGCACCATTGAAATGGGTGGTGTTCGCTTGTTGACTTGCGGGTGTGTGTGCGCCCATCTATGTGTTTTGCAGGTTCTTCGTAGGTACGTGGAATGTGAACGGGCAGTCTCCGGACAGCGGCCTGGAGCCCTGGCTCGTCTGCAATATGGAGCCACCGGACGTCTATGCTGTGGGGTGGGTTCCGGGTGCCAGGGACCAGGGAAAAGGGCTTGCTTCACCACCCAGAATCCCTGTGAAGGGATTTTAAAAATGGAAGAAACTGACTGTGTAGTGAGAGAACAGCCTGTGTGGTTATGTCCTGTTAACGAGCAGTGGTGTTTCCTCATTTCTGCTTATTAGTCTGGACCCACTGTTCGGAAACACTTCCTGGAAGCGCTTGTTTGCATAATTGACTAATGTGTATAATAGACGTATGACTCCAGTTTCAGTGGTATTTGTGAAGCGTGCAGTGTGGCTGAATTTGCTGGGCCGTGAAGAGGTGATGTAAATTAACTTGTATTTCTGTGTGACTTTTCTGGCCTTGCGGGCGTCTGTGGGGCTGCAGATTCCAGGAGCTGGACCTGAGCACCGAGGCTTTCTTCTACCTGGACTCCTCAAAGGAGCAGCAGTGGGTGGAGGCAGTGGGGCGGAGCTTGCATCCTAAAGCCAAGTACAAACAAGTGAGTGAGTAGCAAGTACAGGATGATCACAGACCGTACGTGTGTTTGTTCACAGTCCGCACAAGAGTCTTCCAAACTTCCAAATTATTATCGAATAATTGGGCAATCATTTATACCTGTTTTGTGCACCAGACATCAACTTTACTCAATGTATTTGAAAGTAAAGGTAGGGGTGTACTTACTTTTTCCTCATGAGGAATTAGCATTTATGTTAATTTCAATTGCTTAAGTGATTCCAAAGTCTTTGTTGAATTAGTTTACCTTTATCAATCAATATGGTTGAAATTAAAATAAACTTTTGAAGAGATCCATTCAAATGCAGAGAGGTTATAGTATTGCTTGTATGAGTACCAGAAAATAAGATATCGAGATATCAACAGGGGTTTATGATGAATAAATCATTTAAAAGCATAATTTCTTTGTGTCCTTAAATTAGACAACATTTAACAGTAAAAAGCATTGGAATAAGGATCAAATATCCATGTGTCCAAATATGTCTAAAGAGAGACAACTTATCTGGGGGTGTACTTACTTTTTAATATGACTGTGTATATATACACACACAAACGCACACTCACATACAGTTCCCTCCATAATGTTTGGGACAAAGATGTTTTTTTTTTCTTGATTTGGCTCTGTACTCAACAATTATAGATTTGTAATGAAACAATTCACATGTGATTAAAGTGCACATTCTCAGCTTTTGTTAAAGCGTGTCTCTATACATTTTGTTTTCACCACGTAGAAAACTTTTTTTTTTTAATCTAAAATTGTTGAGTACAGAGCCAAATCAAGAAAAAACTCTGTCCCAAACATTATGGAAAAACTGGCACGAATATGCTCAGTGGTTATTACTGCAAAAGGTAGCTATTTTGAGGAATATAAGATTTAGATGATAATTTTTTTTTTTTAAATAGATGGTGTTTATTTCTTTTTTTTTAACCTGATTGCTTGAAAATTGTTGGTGAAGTAAAACTTCTATTTATCTTTTATAGGTACTTGTTTAAACTTATCAAAAGGTTTTGCCCTCCACAGTAATACAGTTATTCGTTCAAATCAGTGAGTTACTTCATTTAAAATTATACAGTAGTGTTCAAAAAAATTGCAGTACAACATCAGTAACCTGATGAACCACTGTTATTAGTAGTAGTGATATTTCTGCATGGCAAATAATTTACTTGTAGATGTAGTAGTGTAATAGAAAAACAACAGACCCAACTGTCATGACATGCACGCTGCTTGTTCTGAGTAATTGACTCATTCATTGAAAGGGGCGTGTTCAAAGTAATAGCAGTGTGGAGTTTAATTAGAGAATTCATTCATTCTGTGAAAAAAAAACGGTCAAACAGGTATTCCACAGGTAAACAGGTGATGCCATCATGATTCTATATAAAAGGATATCAAAAGACTCCTGATATCTTATTTACAGGTACTCTTAGAAGCAATACTATAACCTCTCTGCATTTGAATGGATCGCTATGGGAATTGGGGGGTGGGACTAGATTAAGCTGTAAATTACACGGGAATAGTATGGAACCCATGGTTGGCTAAATGGCTGTAAGTCAACAAGGGTCTGAGGTATCAAACGAGCCTCAAACCATCACTGCTGCCAGATATGCAGTAGATATGGATGGATCACTTGAAGGGTTGTTTCTCCTGACACATTTTCCTATTGAACTCTATGGAAAAATAAGTCAGGAGAAGAAACCCTTCAAGTTATCCATCCATATCTACTGTATTTCTGGCAGCAGAGTGATGGTTTAAGGCTTGTTTGATACCTCAGACCCTTGTTGACTTACAGCCATTTAGCCAACCATGGGTTCCATACTATTCCCGTGTAATTTACAGCTTAATCTAGTCCCACCCCCCAATTCCCATAGCGATCCATTCAAATGCAGAGAGGTTATAGTATTGCTACTATAGAATCATGATGGCATCACCTGTTTACCTGTGGAATACCTGTTTGACCTGTTTTTTTTTCACAGAATGAATGAATTCTCTAATTAAACTCCACACTGCTATTATTTTGAACACGCCCCTTTCAATGAATGAGTCAATTACTCAGAACAAGCAGCGTGCATGTCATGACAGTTGGGTCTGTTGTTTTTCTATTACACTACTACATCTACAAGTAAATTATTTGCCATGCAGAAATATCACTACTACTAATAACAGTGGTTCATCAGGTTACTGATGTTGTACTGCTATTTTTTCTAACACCACTGTAGCTCCACCCATTTGTTGTGATGATGTTATTCTCCCATCACTTGCATACATTTTTTTTCTGGATTGAAAAACTGATATGTCGGTACATAATGAATTAATTTTTTCAATAAATGAGTTTGGTGTGTAAATTGTGCACTGTGTTCTCTGTGCAGATCCGGATCATCCGGCTGGTGGGCATGATGCTGGTGGTGTTCGCCAAGAAAGAGCACAAGGGCCACATCCGAGACTTGGCGGCGGAGACCGTTGGCACAGGCATCATGGGTAAAATGGTATGCAGTGGGTCGTTTGAGACAACTGGTCTTGTTGCCACAGTTCTACTACCTCGAGTTGTAGGAATAGAGTCCAACCAATAAATTATGACTATCCATCGAAAGGTGTCTAACCTTTACTTGAGCATTTTGCAACATTCACACAGATTCAAGTTCAAGAGAAAGAGCACACACTGCAAAAAATGCAGATTCAGAGTACCTGGAGGCAGTTTTCTAAACTCAGGAGTTCAGGAGATCTAATATCATTAAGACCGCTTCAGACATATTTCGCTACATGTTTTATATGTGGAACATTAGGTCACTGCTCCCAGAGAGTGAAAATCTCCATAAGCACTCGCATAAGGGCATAGGCACGGGTTTTGAACTCAAGGTGCTTTGCTATGACAAATCGATTGCTGTAACGCAACGGAGATTTTAAGTTGTTTTGTATCATTTATACAGAACTATTTCCCTGTATTTATACTATTTATACAGATTTAATATATTGTTGCAATCGTTCAAAGAGGGTGCTCCCGCACCCTCAGCACCCCTACTTCCAGCGTCTATGCATAAGAGAGAGATGGGCCCTTTGAGAGTGAGATCTCGCTTCATTTGCGTTTCCAGGGAAACAAGGGAGGCGTGGCAGTGCGGTTCGTGTTCCACAACACCAGCTTCTGCTTTGTCAACTCTCACCTGGCGGCGCACGTGGAGGAGTTTGAGCGCCGTAACCAGGACTACAAGGACATCTGCGCACGCATGAGCTTCACCGTCTCGGACCAGCCTCCACTCAGTATCGTCAAACACGAGTGAGCCTCTCCGTCGCCCACTTCCCCACCGCGGGCCGCCTCATTGTCCGTAGTTATAGCTCAAGTAAACAGCGATACATTAGGTTATGGTTGTGCCATAGGCATGGTTTTATTGGATATTGCAAGTATTGAATTCAAACATTTTTTTAGACAAGAACGGGCCAGTCAACCCATTTTGGCTCATTATATTCCCACATCCTAAGCAAACTGAATGCTGAGTGTTGTCATTAAGGCCTTTGCTCTTAACATTTGCGTTGTATGACTTATCCGGCTTTTATTTTCATATCTGCTTTCAGTGTAGTAATCTGGTTGGGAGACCTGAATTACCGCCTGTTTGTTTATGACTCGTCGGAAGTCAAAAACCTCATATCCAAAAATGAGCTGAAGAGGTTGCAGGAACGTGACCAGGTGAGAAACGTGTCATATCGGTCTGATGTCATGGTCGATGACTCTGTTGTTCCTGGTGCTGTTTTTAGTTATGTCTGTTGCACATGTAGTAAAAGCTTATTTAGTTATATTACGGTTCATTTCCTTTATTGTAAATATGCAGCACTTTGAATGTTGAATGTGCTTTAGGTTCTGTTTCTCACAGTAGTGTTTGTTCATTTCGTCTCTTGCATCGCATCAAGCTCAACATCCAGAGGCAGACACGGACAGCATTTACTGACTTCATGGAGGGAGAGATCACCTTTTTACCCACCTATAAATATGATGCCAAAACCGACCGATGGGACTCAAGGTAATAGCTGTCCCGTTTCTGCCCTTTGAGGTCCTCAATGGCTTAATTGATTTTTTTTTTTTTCAGGAAACTTGAGCTATAAAAATGGAAAATGGTATAAATATTTAAATATTTTTCAAAAAATTTAACTCGTAATTGGCCAGTAATGGGCCCCGTTATCCATCTTACTGCACAGTAAGAAGTAATACTGTGTATTTGGATTGGGCCCAGCAGTGTGCCTGTGTGTGTTTCAGTGGGAAGTGCCGTGTCCCGGCCTGGTGTGACCGCATCCTGTGGAGAGGCAGCAGCGTGAAGCAGCTGCACTACCGGAGCCATATGGAGCTACAGACTAGCGACCACAAGCCTGTCAGCTCCCTCTTCAGTGTGGGGGTAAGACACTGGGCTAAGACACACCCACACTGAGACACAGCTGGCCTTCATAATTGGGGTAAGACACACCCACACTGAGACACAGCTGGCCTTCATAATTGGGGTAAGACACGCCCACACTGAGACACAGCTGGCCTTCATAATTGGGGTAAGACACACCCACACTGAGACACAGCTGGCCTTCATAATTGGGGTAAGACACACCCACACTGAGACACAGCTGGCCTTCATAATTGGGGTAAGACACGCCCACACTGAGACACAGCTGGCCTTCATAATTGGGGTAAGACACATCCACACTGAGACACAGCTGGCCTTCATAATTGGGTAAGAGACACGCCCACAAAGAGTTCAGACGCACCCACACTGAGACATGGCTCCCATTCATCATAGGGGTGAGACGCCCACAAAGACATAAAAATGGCATGTATATATATTTGTGTATGTTCATATAAAATTCGGACAGCGCAAAAGAAGCGAACATTTACTTTGTGCTGAGTCTTTTGAATGGTCAAGATGTGGCCTGCCTGAACTCCTTGGGTTTGTGTGACCTGTGCATTGGTGTTGGGAGAGAGCCTGGAATGCAGTGAGGGTGACGGGCGTGTCTCGGCTTGTCACAGGTCAAAGTGGTCAACGAGCAGCGACACAAGAAGGTCTTTGAGGAGATTGTGCGCATGATGGACAGGATGGAGAACGACTTCCTGCCGTCCCTGTCGCTGACCCGGAGGGAGGTGAGAGGAGAGACTGAGCTCCACGCCACTCGTTTACTCACAGGGACATCAAGCCGCGTATTTTTAAAAAATCCATTAATGTGAAATATAATTATTACACATATTTCCAATATATTACCTCCATAAGGGTCGTAACATCTGTGGCTTTGGCAGTCCAGTGATGGCATCGCTCTCTCTTTGATAGCAGACGCTGATTGGGATATTAATAGGTTTCAATGTGTTGGGTGAGGGTGAGTGATTTTTGACACGTGTCTGCACGCGTGCGCTTCCTGCCGCCTCACCTCCGAGCCTCTCCTTCCTGCAGTTCACCTTCGAGAGCGTCAAGTTCCGGCAGCTGCAGCGGGAGCGTTTCCTCATCACCAACGACGGCCAGGTTCCCTGCCACTTCGGCTTCATCCCCAAGCTCAACGACACGCAGTACTGCAAGCCCTGGCTGCGGGCCGAACCCTGCGACGGCTTCCTGGAGCCCAGTGAGTCAGCAAACCCACCTGCACTCTGCGTATACCACAGCCAAGGGGTGTGCAGCGATGCCACTATCTGTATCTGTTGGACCATCAACATTATCTGTATCTGTATTCGGATTTTTCTTTTTTCTTTTTTTTTTCTTTTAAAATACAGAAGTGGGCGGGGCTTCAACCGGAAGTGGTGTTGCATATAGGAAATGTCTAAAATAAATTGTTAATTACAATAACAACAATAATTTTGGATAAGAACAGGAAAAAATCTGAGGTGCAATATATAATCAACTCAGAATGAAAAGGCAGTTTTATAAAAACATGAAACCATTCCATTATACATTTTAATGGAAACTATTTCCACAATAACAAACCTTTTTGCCCCCCCCCCCACCTCAATGGTTTGCCCCTGTATTGCTCCTAGCTAGCTCAGCCTGCCCTCTCGTTTAGTTTTTGCACAATGTGAAATGAAAGGTGAAATGGTTATTATGTTAAATGCGATGCCAAATTCAAGATGGTTAAACATATTACTGATTATAGGTTTCACGAAGCGGGAGGCGCGTGCGTGCGTGCGCGAGTTGCAGCAGAGCCCTCGCTTTCGCCCTCCATACGAGAAAATTAATGACAGACTGCCTGGTGGAGTCGAGAGAAATATCCATTTACAACCCACTATCCGTTTCATTCATTAACTTTCGGCTTACTGTACATGTTAGCTTGCTAACTAGAGCCAACTCTCGGCTGCTGTGCTGTTAATGGAAAACAACATCAGAAGTGGATTCGCACTAACTTAATTAAAATGAATATATTTGGCCTATATCACGGATTCTGTGAATTCTTATTTCTACCCAAATTGTTTAACATTCAACTCACAATGAATCCACACTGGACTTGTAACGTTGACGTAACATACACTAGTCTATCATACAGGAGACCTTCCTGATCTAGAGTAATACGTTAGCAAAATATCTTTATAAACATTAAGTCAGTTTGTTTTTATAATGCAGATTTTGATAGGGCATTTGTGTTAATCACTCCTGTTAGTTGCTATCTCAGTGCATTAAATCTCTGGCAGCTAGATTTAGCTAAATCTCTCTCTGTAGTTTTTTTTTTTTTCCCGAATATTAACGAGCTACTTCGGGTAGGAAAAAATATCTGTTCCAACGCATTATTCGTGCTTTCCCAAATAGGGTATTCGGTTCCGGATACACCCCAACCACAACCTCACAATTCCTGTTCCCCACATAGGCTAAACTGCGCATAATGGCACGTGAAGAGGGGAAGCCTTCTCCCCTCCCAGCACCGTAAGCCTGTTTGCCTGACCTCCCCCCCCCCCACCCCCCGTGCAGACGAGACCCAGGAGATCAGCTTGGAGGTGTATGTCAGCAAGGACTCGGTGACCCTGCTCAACTCGGGCGAGGACTCCATCGAGGACATCCTGGTGCTGCACCTCGACCGGGGCAAGGACTACTTCATCACCATCGCCGGCAACTACCTGCCCAGCTGCTTCGGCACGTCCCTGGAGACGCTGTGCCGTATGAAGAAGCCCATCCGCGAGATCCCCATCACCAAACTCATCGACCTGGTAGGGTGCCTGAGGGGGGCAGAGCTACGGGGGTTAGGGCGTGGCCTGCCGTCAACATACGTTTGGACCTTTGTATAGAAGGAACAAAAAGAGAACTTCCCAGAGGTAGTGGCTGTGTCAGTCCGCAACTGCACGTTGCCAGCATTCCTCCCGCTCGTAGCAGAATACGTGAAAGTTGTACATTAAGAAGGCGTCTAGTTAATTTACACACACGCGCAATGCGTCTTATTCACACGTCGCTTTATTAACAGCACATGGAAATGTTTGGCCCATAAGTACCGTTTGAAAACGATTGGCCCGAATGCAAGAAGCTGTTGGAGAAGCCTGCCGTGCAGGTTCCTCTGACGCAGCCATCGGAGTTTATTTGATGATTTCGGTAACATTCAGATCACACCAGTTACACGCTTCACGTTGGGCTGAACACTCTTCACTTAACACTGCATAATGTTGAGTGAGCTCTGTGTTTGGTGCTGCCCCAGGGCCAGTCTCTCAGGCTTTCTATTCTGGGGGTATTTTTTAGAAAGCAGAGGTACATTTCCAGCCAGTACATGCCTGTGCGCTGCAGAGGCGGAGAGCCCGGTGGAGCGAACATGCGCAGGCCTTTTGTAATGCGACAGATTTACGCAGGGCTTTCCTGAGGAGCGTGAGGAGGAAGAGGGGGATGGGAGACAGTTTGTGGTCACCCTCGCCTCCCTGGCTGCTGTTTTCTCCTCTACCACAGTTTTTTTGCAGAACATCTTCTGCAAATGTTCTGCAAAAAAAAAAAAAAGAGCTCCGCTTGTTTCTTCATGTCTGCGGTCGGGCCTCTCCTATGACGCTGATCTTGCACTTCTGTTTCCATTGCAAAGCACAGGGGGCGTAAACGCAGGCAGCGCTGCTGATTAACACACAGGGGGCGTAAACGCAGGCAGCGCTGCTGATTAGCACACAGGGGGCGTAAACGCAGGCAGCGCTGCTGATTAACACACAGGGGGCGTAAACGCAGGCAGCGCTGCTGATTAACACACGGGGGCGTAAACGCAGGCAGCGCTGCTGATTAACACACAGGGGGCGTAAACGCAGGCAGTGCTGCTGATTAACACACGGGGCGTAAACGCAGGCAGTGCTGCTGATTAACACACGGGGCGTAAACGCAGGCAGCGCTGCTGATTAACACACGGGGCGTAAACGCAGGCAGCGCTGATTAACACACGGGGCGTAAACGCAGGCAGTGCTGCTGATTAACACACGGGGCGTAAACGCAGGCAGCGCTGATTAACACACGGGGCGTAAATGCAGGCAGCTCTGCTGATTAACTCACAGGGGGCGTAAACGCAGGCAGCGCTGCTGATTAACACACAGGGGGCGTAAACGCAGACAGCGCTGCTGATTAACACACAGGGGGCGTAAACGCAGGCAGCGCTGCTGATTAACACACAGGGGGCGTAAATGCAGGCAGCGCTGCTGATTAACACACAGGGGGCGTAAACGCAGGCAGCGCTGCTGATTAACACACGGGGCGTAAACACAGGCAGCGCTGCTGATTAACACACAGGGGGCGTAAACGCAGGCAGCGCTGATTAACACACAGGGGGCGTAAACGCAGGGAATGCGGATGCGCTGAATAACCGCTCCGGCTTCCCGGCTGCACCTTGCTCCCACTGTTAATATTCATGAGCGTCGCTTCAGCACGTAGCCGACCCGGAAACCATTTCCTCTCTCCATATAAAAGTTTGGGCCCGCTCCCTGTTCTTTGCAAACTTTTTTACCAGCGGTATATTTATGGTATTCTGCTAAAGGAACACAGCATGGTCTCAATCTTCAGTGACTGTTTCTCTCCTCCCCTTTTTCTCATTTTTTCCCGCTTCTCTCCTTCCCTGTTCCGATCACTGTCAATCATTGTTTGGGCTGCTTGGTGCTCAGGGAGAAGACGGCTACATGGAGAAGGTAAACGTGCGTGCGATCGACAGTGCGGGCAGAGCAAAGACAGGAAAGACCTTGGGGTGCTCATGAAAATTACACTAGCCGCTAAAGCCAGTTGTGTGTTGCCCTGCGGCCACAGTTGCCTCCGATCCGGTCCGGATTTGATACCAGACCGCGGGGCCCGTTCACGCACTACAACAGTGCTTTAACAGGATGAGCCGCTCAGTAGCTCCCTTCTCCGCTCATTTCAACTGGGATGTGACCCCATAGCTCATTTCAACTGGGATGTGACCCCATAGCTCATTTCAACTGGGATGTGATCCCATAGCTCATTTCAACTGGGATGTGATCCCATAGCTCATTTCAACTGGGATGTGATCCCATAGCTCATTTCAACTGGGATGTGACCCCATAGCTCATTTCAACTGAGATGTGACCCCATAGCTCATTTCAACTGGGATGTGACCCCATAGCTCATTTCAACTGGGATGTGATCCCATAGCTCATTTCATAGCAGTGCTCCCTCACTTTACGCTGTTTTCACAAGTGTATCACTAATGAGAGGGTCTGGGCCTACCACACCGGTTCCAGTTTCACCAGTGTCAAAATCAATTTAGCCCCATCCCACTGTAATTCCATGGGCCAAGCCATCGGCAGCGTGAATGCAAAATATTTTATTGATCTGTACCCTGCGGTAAGTCAGAGGATTGGACTGCATTCTGAGGCTGCTGCTCTTATGGTGATCTCGTACCGTGTTCAGTTTTTGCGGGAACTCGGGAGATGTGTTGTAGATGCATGAGGCCCAGACTTAAACGCATGAGTTGGTTCTTCCAGGACTGAGAGTCGTGTACCCGCTTCCAAGGTCGCAGAAAGTGTGTTGGTCTCGTGAGTCTTTAAAAGGCAACCCCTCATCCATTAGCATGTGGTTTGCCGCCTGTATTTCCTTCTCGGGTTTCCTGCCGCAGGAGGTTATTTTTGGAGCACGCTCTGTCGAGCTGACGAGCAGTCGAGGCTCCTACTGAACTGAGAAGAATGTCACAGGCTGTATTTAAAAGGCCCCTCTCCAAATCTAACTCTAAAATATATTTCCATTTAAATGTTTTGGTTGAAATAAAGCACTTAGCTGTAAAACTGTATGGGTTAGTTAAGTTAGTTATGTTTTCTCTGTTCACTGCTTCTAACCCCAAACACATTTAGCAATGTCAGGCAAATGGATGGAATATTGCATTTGTATTTTTGGAGCCATGTCTGCTCAGTGAACCCCTGTGGTCATTGGTATATGTAGCTACTAAACATATTTGTGTCTAATTCTGGGATCGGCTTTGTGACCCACCAGGAGAAATCCCGCATGAACTTCCTGGTGGACAACACTGAGACAGAGGACAGGCCCTTGAAGATCCCCAAGGAAGTGTGGCTTTTAGTAGACCACCTCTTCACTAAGTCCTCCAAGCAGGTAAGAGGCCAGGAAGTGCACAGCACTCAGTCCACCTGTGCTGAAAAGAGCACTGAGCGAAGCAAACCTCTCTCTGACTCTGTGCTGTCTTTCTATGTCTGTCTGTCTGTCTGTCTGTCCTTCTGTTTCCAGGAGGACCTCTTCCAGTCCCCAGGAATGCAGGAGGAACTGCAGAACATCATTGACTGTCTTGATACCAGCATTCCGGAGACAATCCGTATCCTTTCCACAACCGCTCTGCTGCAGTTCAGATAACACATGGATATTTGCACCCAGGGCATAAATTACACAGCGGCCATGCAGCCATGGCCATCAGTGTCCTGCTATTTGGCCATGATGCCTTCATAACTTTTGCGAGTCTTTAGGCCATTGTGGCCGGACTGCCCTTTTACTTTGACTGAAATGCCTGCAAGTCAAACCTGTGAACCATCAACGTATTTAACAGTGTCATGGAAACATTTTTTGTACGTCGTGATTGGACATCTTTCTTTATGTTGTTACTTTTTGGTTTTGTTGTGCGGTCATATCAACCCATTAACAGAAACCGATTAGAATCGTGACCACAGCTGCAACTCATGTAAGCAAACTTATCCTTGATTGACCTATCGAAATCTTTCGTTCCGTGTTCAGGGCATCAGCAACGAAGTCACTGAATACGATTCTACTTACTGCAAGATAATATAGCCTATTGATGGCGATTAGCTTGCCAAGTACGCTAACGTTATTATTAGCTAGCTGCATAACTGATGGCAAAGTCCTCTGTGATTGGTCAGAAACGCTAAGTCATTGCCAAGTTTTTCTGAGAAATGGAGGATGAGAACTATGGAGAAAAAAATACTCAAGGATACACATTAAACTTATATAGTTTTGTAACTACAATGAAATACAATTAATAAATAATTTTCCTAACTTTGGACGATATAGCCTACATTGCTTATTATAGATGCCAGCTTTGAGCGTCTCATGCATTGTGTTGGGCGGATTATTTTTAAGAAATTTGTATTGAGTGTCAGTAATCACATTAAAGTTGATTTGATTTTTGATTCTCCCTCCAAATCTTGCCGTGATGCAGCATGTCTGATTATTACCAGCGGGTAACTCTGTGAAGTAGGCTAATAATTATTGTCAACGCAGGTGGAGGGAGCCTATTCTTCATCCGTTTTTCGCCGGTGAAGTGTAGGCTACTGCTCGTTAAACGCTCCTATTTTCTGGAACTTTGCTATACTGTTTGTGTAGGCTAATGGATCCGTGAACGTTACACTATTTAAAATGGTCGAACTCGCAATTATGTTAAAACGACGTGCAAACATTCTATTCACCGGGATTATTGTCATGGCTGGAACACAATTTGACTAATAGGAACAGTGGACCGGATCTATCACGCATTCGAGTTCACGCATACTGCTGTTTGCTGAAATATTGACACCATGCAACCTCTTTTGTGTAATATATGTCATTGATTGCATTCTCTTTTGTATGTAGGTTCTAAGAGGTTATAGGTAATTTAACAAAATATATAGGCAAGCAATAATACCGACTGTAATTATTTGAACCATATATCCACACTTTTAGCAGGATCCAAAACCTGCATTTGGTTGATGGCCTCAGTGCCCCACCATGTGGCCTTGTTGCCCCCGTAAAATCAATGATTCTTGAAGGCTGTATGGCCTTGCCCCCAAAATGTTGAAATTTAAGGCCTGCTTGCACCCAAGCCGAGTCAAAGCAAATGTTTGCTTTTGTTCAATCAAAACCTTTTATTGTCCCATGTTGCTGTTCCTGGATAGCGGAGACAGGGATTGGTTTTTTTAGATTGGAATTTGGAATTCCAGTTTTGCAGTAGTGGCGAAATGGGCCAAAGACAGAAATGGGCTTTTTTTTAAATACTTTTTATTTTATTTTTTTTATAAACCAACCTTCAGCAGTATTGGAAAACCTCACAGAAAAGGAGTGTAAATACAATCAGTCTCAGATGTGACTGAGTACTGCATGCTATCTATCAAGCCAGCTTAACAGCAGCCTGTTAAAGCGGTTTCTTGTAACCATGTGCAAGCGTTTTGACAAGAATCTCAGCTCTCAGCGCCGATGGCTTAATTGGTTGCATGAGCTTCCATGTCTTACGCTCTGTCCTACTACCTCTGGTTTTCTATCTTCCCCTCTTTCTTATGAGCTGATTTAATTACCGTTTCTCTACTCGTCAACTTGCCTTCTGTAATCTCTCTCTCTCTCTCTCGCTGTCTCTCTCTCTCTCACACACTCACTCACACACACACACACACACACACACACACACACACACACACACACACACACACACACACACCCTCTCTTCCCCTCCTTGCTTTCCTCTGCCAGTCTCCCCCACTCTCGTTGATCATTATAATTAAAATATCTTTCACACTTTTCTCACCTTTTAACAGACTGAAAAGTAGTATCGAACAGCCAGTGCAAACATCTATATTTCTACTGCAGAAATTAAATGTGCCACGCGCCTGCCTTTTTTTGCGTTCGCCGGACCGTGCGCCGCGTGTTGCGCGGGTAACACTCGGCTGATGTTGTGTGGATTTCCCTGACCGCGCACCTCAGCCGGCAGCAACCACTCCGTGGCGGAGGCACTGCTGATCTTCCTGGAGGCCCTGCCAGAGCCGGTTCTGTGCTATGAGCTGTACCAGCGCAGCATCGACTGTTCGCAGGACAGCCGCCTGTGCAGACAGGTGCAGGAAACTCCCTCTCGCTCACACACCCGCCCCCAGAGGGCTACAGCAGCCATCTTTAATTCATCATTAAATCATTAAAAACCACAGTACATATCATTAAAAGCACAGATCCCTCGCTACACACGTGTTTAGCACAGATCCCTCGCTACACACGTGTTTAGATGTCTGGCCTTGTGAAGAATGATGGAACTTACAGATTTACGCTCCCGGGACCGCGCTTAACCCTATCATTGGAAATTAGCCGTTTTTAATTCAGGCCAATGGGTGGAGTGTAACACTGTGTCAGATTTATTGTAATTTGGAGATCGGGTCAAGCAAACCAAAGTTCTGGTATTCCAGTTGTGTGGAATGTTGGCGTTTATTACTCTGCTCTGTTTTACTTTCTGTGAATGGCAGCTGATTTCCCTGCTTCCCCGGGCTCACCGCAACGTGTTTCGGTACCTCATGGCCTTCCTGAGGGAGCTGCTCAAGTTCTCCCACCAGAACAACCTCACCGCCAGCCTCATTGGTGAGTGCGCCTGCCAGTCTACACATTCGCAGCTTGAATATCCATCCATAAACACCGCTATATGAATGCTTTTTTTCCCTCTTCCCCCCCCCCCATCAGCTCCCCTATTTGCTAGCCTTCTGATCCGGCCCCCGCCCAACCTGGTGGGCAAGCAGACGCCGCAGGACCGCCAGAAAGCCATCAACTTCATCCTGGGGTTCCTCATGGCTGGGGACGAGGAGTAATGAGGAGCGGGAGGACGCGAAGGAGGCGCGGCCCGGGGGATAGTCGGCGCCCCCGACTCCTCTGACTCCGCCGGACAGAGTGCGCTGTGGCGGTCTCGTTCTCTGCGTCGGCGACCCTCATATCTACCGCACTTTACCACTGAAACTCGCCATTCTGAGCAACGGTCAAGGAATGGCACGTCTGCACCGTTGAATAACCCGTTCCTTCAGAAGGTGACATTGGTTTCCCCAGTCATTTTTTGATCACACTCGCTGTCAAATCCTAGATATTGTGTGCCAAAAGAGCCCTCCCTGTGATATTCCCATGTGTCTGAATGTATGTATTTGAGTTTGATTATGTAGGTAATGATCATGTATGACACTAAAGACTCAAACTAAAGTGGGATTCATGCGGCTCGACAGGTTTGCTTCTCTCTCCTTGTGGAGCCACGTGTATTTCAACTCCTCATGAATTGAAAACAGCCTTGAATACTCGCTCTTATAAACACACCGACGGGCTGTTTTTTTGCTTGAGACGCAGACAATCGGCCACTAATAAGGACCTTGGTCCCGCCTTAAGGACATTCATCAGGTGATGTGTGGTAACCAACAGCTGTTGTATCTCCTGAGGTTTTTATTCGTTCTTTTAGCCTCCTTCTGCACCGTTTTTTTCTGTTTTTTATTTTAAACTTTTTCTCCATCTATCAAAGGACACTTTACATTCAGAGGTTAAAGGAGACATTGGAATATCAGCTCTCCAGAACTTTTAACAAGCAGTTTTTAAAGATGTATTTGAAGATATGTCCTCTTTGCTGACCTCAGCGAATAGTTTCACCATCCTGCAGATCTTAATCCTCACAGGAACTAATGTCTAGTCTACTGTGTGCTGGAATTCCTAGTGACTTCTTGAGCCGCCTGGCTATGTATTGCATCACTACACTATCCCATAATCCCTAGCTAACCCATATGTTTGCAGGTTCTGTTCTGTTGGCTGAATGTTGTTCTGTGTTTTATCGAAACAAGGCTGACGGGCAGAGAAATGTAGGGCTTTTGTACCTGGGACCGTCCGTCAGTACCTCGAAGAAGTAGTGTTTGCCTGTTGAACTCACTCCAGTACCGTATATTCTCCAGCTGACGTGACCATTGCCTGCTGCTTCCGCGGTGTCAAAAGAATATGCGCTCATACACATCGAGCCACGCTACATGGTGTTGACGTCTTAATTTGTGTAAATAGTGCCGTCGTACACCGTTTCTCTGTGTGATGTTCGAAATGTGCCGTCGCCTCCGTGTTTCTGTGCAAGAACGTACTGTCTGTCCCGTTTGTTTATGTGTAGGAATATGTGTCATGTTGGAGGAAACGTGTGAATCCGGCTGTCACAGCGAGAGGTGCACTACAGCGGTGCGTGAGCGCCCGAGGAGGTCTGTGACGGCGGGACGTCCTCATGCAGTCAGGGGGGCGGACTGTTTTTTATTGGTCTGTGGGGCCCCTGCTGAGAGACGCAGCATTCCCAGAATTCCTTCCCGTTAAAGGCACACTTAGCGCTTTGAGAAGCAGCCTCTTTCTTCATCATTTTAAGCCTAATAAAGCCTCTCTAAGTAACGCTCTATTTCAGTGTGCAGTCTAATGGGGCTGCCTGCATGGATTATGTGCTCTGAACACACTTGCATATCCAGTTTCTCAGATTGTTGTCTCGATCATGAAAGCCGGACTACACAGTGGCTCATCCCCTGGGTTACGGCTCATATTAAGGCGCTGTTCTGGTGCGTGGCCGGGCCCCACGGCCTGGTCTTCGTTCCTGGCCAGTGGCGTCTGTGGCCGACAGCCCCTCGGGGCCGTGCACAATTGGCTCTAGCGCCTCCTGTGGTTGGGAGGATTTCATCGGGCTGAGATGACGGCAAATGTGGCTGTTGAGCTGCACGTAAGGCATCTCCCTCGTGTCTGTGAGCCCGACTTGCGAGCTTTGCTCCGTTAAGAAGAGGCGGCTGACCACGTTTCGGAGGGCGTGCTTTTCTGCACTCCTGATTCGACAGCAGAGGTTGCACTGAGCATTGCAGCCTGACTACGATTGGGCCATTCTGAAAAAGGGAGAAAGAATTTTTAAAAAGCTGTGCTGAAGCACAGATGTTTCTCATAGTTGGTATTACCATTTTATGCCACTACAAGTGTACTAGTTTAAACCTGAGGGTGGACGGTATCTCTTAACTTGCAAACTAAATGCTCTGCCTAACAGTTGTTTTCTATAGAAACCCCCCCCCCCCCCCCCCCCCCATGATGAATACCTTGAGGGACCCATATACTCATTGAACATTACCTATGTAGGTTTCTTAGTGCTCAGTAATGCATGTGGCCTGACTGCAGACTTATTACCACAGGAACTGTGTTGCCAGGGAGACGCTCCCTTTGTATACTGGGCACAATACATGACCAGGGCTGAGGTGGGAACAGAACAGGGTCCTTTGTCTTGCTCCTACCTGCTGCATAGCATTGAGTGTTTGCCCAGGCTTGCCTTCAGGAGATGAGCAATTGGAAGAGATTTAGCCCATCACACCTTGTACAAAGTGGGGTCTGTATCCTGGGGATCAGCAACAGATCTGTTCTTATGGGCTATGCAGTCAGCGTGGACCAGACTGAGCATGCAGTAATATTGGAAGATGTCATTGGATCTGTGTTTGAGGGTGCTGGGTTTTTTTTCTTTTCTTTTTTCTTTCCCCATGGTCGTCTGTAAATTTGTCCTCTATGTTGTGGGACATATGCAACTACAAAACAGACAACAACAAAAAAACACCCTCTTGCACAGTCCTCGTTCAAAATGTCTGTCAATTATTTTTTGGTACTTTTTATTTATTTAATGGAAATAAAAAGATGTGCTTCTTTGCTGTTTTTCATTGATTCTTTCCTTTTTCTGCATACGGGAAACTTTCTGCTTCATTCTAACCACGAAAGCCGTGCGGAGGGGCATGAAGGAAGTGGTTTCTACCCATGGCTTTCATATGCAAGGAATTTGTGCATGCAACTTTCACACGCATTTGAGCTTTTGCTACTGCATCTAATTTAGCCTTTGAAGAAGAAAAGAAAATGGCGCCAAAGAAAGCTTTTGATGCGTTTAAATTACGGATGGTTTTTAGGTGTTTGCTGGTACATCGCCAAATCATATACAGGTGTGTCACACTACTACTTATTCCACATGGAAAAAATACCATGATTGTAAACGGATGTCTTTCAGCTTTACCTGTGTCGAATGATCCAGTATTGACTCCCATTTGCCAGAAGATTATTAAAAGCCACAGTAAGTTAAATGAATGTTGAGATCTTCAGTGATCTGAGCAACTGTGATTGCTTTCCAGCATTCTGTTGTGTGTTTGCCTATAAGTCAAGATGGCGTGTTAAGACTGCCCCGTGGTCAGTTTCAGGGCGTCCGTGTGTCGATCGTGGCCTCTGCCTTGTCTCCGCACCCTGTGAAATCCCTGCCTGCTGATGTCACATCTATTGTGGGCTCGGTCTGTGCTCTGAGAGAGGCCGCTCACCTGTGTGTTAGATTCCTCTCTGGCCTGTACATAAGCCCTTGTCCCACACTGTCACCCCTCACACCGCGGCCATGCTGAGAGTATCGTCGTACCGCCGGCTGTTTGAGGAGGAGCCATGGGGCAGCCAACAGTCTGGAGGGCTGCACCTCTCCTCTGCCAGGTCAGTGTCCCCTTCCGGCTGCTTCTGCCGTTCGCCATGGTATAAATGGGTGTGTTTGCCTTCAACTAGAGACCTCAATAGTAAATAGGCAATTGTGTGGCTGAAGGAAAGAAAAGTGTCCAAAAGTGAGACCGCAGTAGTTTCAACACCAGGAAGGAAACCGGTCACCTGTTGCAATGGAGAAAAGGAGAATAGTGTTAGTGTCTATCCTTGCTTGTGTGTTTTTCTCTGTTTAACTGTATGGAAGGGTGTGAACTTTTGCAGGTGATTAAATATTTAATGTGTTCACATAAAGTATAGCTTTATGTTTTAACATTTATTTTCGGTAGTCTGTTATAGTAGGTGATAATGATGGTTTTCAGACTGGGGAAGACCAATTGAATGCAACCACCCTAAATTACCTTGCTTGGGACAAATTATCTGTAAAAAACCTATACCTTTATGGCTAATGAACCAGAAATATCAATGGTGAGCTTGCTATAGACACTTGACGGAGCTCTTCTGCTGAATCATATAGCGTGCACTTGTATTTGTTACACTTGTATTGGTGTCTGATTTGCAGAGGTGGGATCACAGAATTCCAATGGGAGGAGCCTGATTTTAAAGCTGCCCGTGTTCTGAACAGAGAGGGTGTGACTCAATTTAAGAAGGAACGCGTCATGATTGCTGAACTCAATGACCGACTGGCTCTGTTGATTGAAACGGTGAGACCATATGGACTTCCCCTCAGTGCTGAGAGGAATGTAAGAGTACAAAATGATTTCCAGGTATAGTGCACACGTGTATAAGTGAGTCGTGTATGTAAATGAGAATAAGGTAAGTAAAGTAAAACAAGCAGGCTAATGGTATGAGGTGTCACCAGAGTGCGATCTCGTTTCATGAACACCGTTGTTGTGCACCCGCATGTCGGAATGTGTAAATATATATTTTGACAGTCACCATTGCAGTACTGCATCCAGAGCCTCTCACATTCAGCTTCACTGTGGGCCAGTGTTCTGGGGAGGTGTGATTTCATCTCTCTGTTAGGCCCGATGTCTGGAGGAAGACAACGAGTCTCTGGAGGCCCAGATCCTGGAGCTGGAGGGAAGTCTGAGCAGACGGGAGCCTGACCTCTCCATTGGGGTACCTGAATGTGACCTGGAGCTGGTGGTGGAGAGACTGCGCCGAGAGAAGGTGCTTTGCCCAAAACTGCTGCCCCGCACGTAATTCCACCAGTTCTGTGTGAACAGACTCCTATAACTGGATTGACTATAAGACATAGTGAACACAGCCAGCCATGTGTTGGAGGCCATTAATGATTCGCCGTTTCAGAATAGTGAGGCTCAGGCTTTGTTTATAATGTCCTAATAAAGGTTGTAACGGAACAAAAAGATCTGTGAGGCTGTAGGATTAAAGCTCCCTGCCCCCACTGTTGTGCGTGTTCACACTCCGCTCAAACATTCATTCCTATTGCGACGGCTCCATACGTGGGGTGGGCCCCTCCTGCACCTGGCGGGCTGGTGTGTGTGCACCTTTTTGTTTCCATCTATTGCCCTGACTCAGGTTAGCTTTATACACCAGTTGGTTCATCTGTACATTATACGACAATCAAACATTTGTACAGTGACGCAGGAACAATGTTCATCAGCCAAAAATGTCAACTTGTTTGAGTGATTTGGGTATTTATTCATTAAGAGCAGAAGTTGGCATGAAATCCAGAAACAGATGCTGCCTTGCTAGTGCACCCCCTGGTCCAAACAAAGTTTGACTGAAATCTCTTAGTTTTTTGAAAACCTGAGCAGAGCTGTCCTTCTGTGCAAACAGCCAAGTGTTCCCTGCTTGGTCACTAGGTGGCACTGCAACCAAACGTGAATCAACAACGCCCAGCTGGCATTTCCTTGTTTTGAGAATATTTTTTGAGCACTGTCCGTAGTGATAATGGTGAGACGGCCTCCTCAGAGGCTCATGGAGCCAATGTGCCAAACGGCCAGCGGTCACCCGCTCAAAGTCTCACACGGCTGCAGGTTCCCTTAAAGAGGCTGCTTAGCAAGGGATTATACTGCCTTCCTCATGAATCCCCTTCCTTGGGGCCAAAACACTGAATGCTCATATGTTCAAACATACATTTTAGATGTTCTTGATGGGACAGATGGCATGTTGTGACAAGTCCTTTGTAAAATGCCATGCATCCATCTGTCTTATGGACACACAGATAGATGCATGCATGCATGCAGCTCCCCTACAAAGAAATGTTCCACAGGCCTGGTGGAAATTGTGAAGAGAATGAATTTAGGCTCAGAGTACACTAGCATGTCTTACAGAATATGTGACCGTGCTCTCATTCTGCTGTAGGAACACATCCTGTGTGACATCGCTCATTTGAACGGAGAGCTGGACCTTCTGCAGGTACAACATGCTGAAGTGGCCAAGCAAAGGTCACTGATCTACCTGGAGAGGGAAGACGTTGCCCTGGTAATGTCACAGTTGCCCATTCTACTGATCCATTCCTTTTTTAACCATTTTGTTGATCCTTTGTTGATTCTGGTAAATGCTTAACGCGCTAGACACAACAATAGCCACCCTTTCCTCTGTTATCAAGGAAGGCAGTTTTCAATAAACCAAGGCCTAGTTTAGTTCAACACCCTTTCCAATAAGTAAGATAAAATCCTGAAATGAAGTAAAGTTCAGCTCAATCCATTGAACATTTGAACTATAAGCAGTTGCAGCAGCATGTTTGCCCCACGAGATGGCACTGTTGGTCCAGCACCCTTTGTACTGCATCAACATTTCCAGGTTTGGACAGTTTCTTAGAGTAATCAAATGTTTCGGCAACACTTCAACACAGCTGCTCATCTCCCCATTCACTCATTCCTGGGACGAGTTCTTGGCTCTTTCTCTCTCACCACAATAACGTCCATCCTGCGATCTCAAATACCACCCTGTTAAATCCAACATTATACTACTACACCCCTCTTTATTTCTCTGTTGCAGATCGCAAGCCACTCTTGGTTGCTTGTCTTTCACTAATTTAGCGGAAGCTTCTGACTGAACACTTGAGCCACAGCGATGGAGATGGTAGCATCAGCAGGTCTGAGATGTGGTGTCAGGCCTCCTCTGTGTTCAGTAACTGGCGGTGGTTGGAATGGTTGAACGGCAGTCCTACGGAGACTCTCCATAGGAGTCTGGAGACTCCACTATCGCTGCTGGTTTACGTTTTTAAAAAATCCACAATAGAGGAGGCTTGTTCAAAACCTTTTAAGCTCTGCCCAAAGCATTCGGGAAGGACGGGATCTTGGGGGGGGGATTTATTTCGAGTATATAGACAGAGCTCAGACTCTCTCCAATTACGGGCTTGTGTTTGTACAGAGATAACGGGAACAGACGGGCTCAGGCCGCGCACATCGGGGACGCACATATTCAGGAATCGCACCGCGTCTGAGCTCCCTCATCCTTGCAATACATTCAAATGCAAATGCAGTGAATCCAAAGTAATTTAAATCACCAGCAATTAATAAGCGGCATAAAAAACTGGATGAGCTAAAAGCACACTAGAATGGATTAGTGAAAGAGGTATTTGTGCCTAATTAGCCCCCCCCCCCGGTAGGCGGTGTGGGTGTGAAAGAACGAGGGCAAGTTTGGTCGCTGGAGTGGGGGTATTCTCACAGGACGCTTTCACACCTAGATTCTTGGCCGTTTCATAAAAATACAAGCTTGGTTGAGCACGTTTGGAGCTCCATGCTTAATATCTGACACTAGGGGTGTGTAGGTCTAACAGCGGCAGGCCAGAAGGGTGGCCTTCTGCCGGTTGGAACTGAAGGCGTAGGTGCGAATGTTGGAATGTTGGTTTGCTGACTGCATACAGTATCAATGCAAACATGATCAAGTTCTAACTGCTCAGATAGTACACCAAACTGTGCAGGCAACGTCTTGAGAAGTGAGACATTTTCTTTCCTTCAGTGCTCTTGTCTTCCGGTGTCCTCATAAATCGTTTCCAAAATGGCAGTGTCTTCCACAAGTAGCACTCCTTCATAGTAACCATTTCTATTGTAGTTATTTCACGTAGCAACAAGTGAACTAAATGAACAAACCTGGAGTTATCTGCACATTAATTACCCAATCTGAAGCAGATCTACATTTTAAGTTTCTTTGACAGCACTAGGATGCAAGTCATCTCAAAATACATTTTGTGTGGAAGTGCTCTTAAAGGGGACGTTCACCCAAAACTTTAATATGATATGTTTCTACATACCTGGGGCTCTATCTTGGCGATCTTAGCGCTTCGTCTAAGCGCATGGCGTTAAGTGCATTTTGGGCGCGCCCAAGTCCAGTTTTGCTATTTTAACGGCGTGTTTTTTGGGCGCTAAGCACGGGGCAACGTGCAAATGGGCTGAACCTAGTCTCTTCATTAATTATAGGTGTGTCTTGGGCGTGACATTCAATAAACCAATCAAAATGTCATATCCCATTCCCTTTAAAAGCCTGCTTTTCCACCTTGGCGGATTGCTTATATGATGGCGAAACAGACATGCTCGTGCGTGTTTAGTGCGACCAAGGAATAGGCTATATGGATCAATAGTAGCCTATGATCAATATTATTCAGACTAACCATTATGAGTTCCCGGTAATTCCCGACAGTGCTGTTATTTTACAAAATATATGCGGTTAAATTTTGTTAAAAGTACCTGCAACAGCTGAGAACAAGCTACCGATGGCTTCCGTCTCACCTTAGAAAACGCCAAATTAGCCTGCTTGTTTAACGAATTTCGTTTGATTATGCAATGAAGCAATGAACTCATGTTCAAGCTTCATCCGAAGTTTATTAGGCCTACCTGCATTCTAATTTTGATTAATAACATAAATAACGTTATTTTGCCTTAATGATGACACTAAATACAATAAAACTGTCAGGTTGGCAACCCATAGGTTCACGCATATTTTACCTTGTTTTATAATGTCCTGCTTATAGAAATGTGACCAACTTGTTTTACTGGTAGTGTAATGCTTTAAAACAATCCACTTTCCCAGAAAGACCATGAAAACTGCGATATACAGCAGGGGAAACAGACCTGCTCCTGTAAAGCACACATGCAGATAATGGTATTAAAATTAATTGTGAATTAATTGTAACGTGCTGCAAATTTGTTTTCGTTTCTAATTAGACGCTTAGTTCTCTTTAAAATCTTTTGTTCAGTTATGGAATAACAGGTGAAATCAGCAGGGTTTTAATAAGCTGAGGGTATGGAAACCTTGTCACTGTAATTTAAAAAATATGAAGGACGAAGAATAGCTAAGCTTACAATTCAGTTAACATGGTGACATGTATCTCCATTTTTTAACCATAGGCTATCAAAAAAACCTTATGCACAGCGAATCCGCTGTAGCCTAGGCTATTTGGAAAACAATAAATGAAATATTCACTGGACAAGGTTTTGAACTTTTTTCAGTCACAAACCATTCTATTTACTTAAAGGCTGTATTCCTAGATAAACAGAGCTGTACTGTAATGACATCTGAAGCGCATTTTCAGAAATGTCCGTCTATTGCAGTGCAGGAGTTTTCCATTGAATGACAATTCACGCATTAGGTGTAAATAACAATTGGCGCATTAAGCTTGACATAGGTGTTATCAGCTCCTTTTTAATGGATAGCCATTGTCCCGTACCATCGCACATCGCCTGGATGTTGATGGAGTGGGCTTAAAGCAATTTAATGTGCATGGCATTCCCCTTCACTGAGGGAAAGGTATGTGGACCTATGGACCCTTTTATTATTATGCATTTTTTGATATAGCTTACACAATAATAATGTTTCACATTGTAATCTTGATATTTTAGTCATGCTTGTGCGCGCCCCTGTGTGTAACAGACAGGAGGGTACGCGCGTTGTGCACACACCTATGTAGACGCACTTATATGCGCCGTTAAAATAACATGTAAACAATTGCGACATGACTTTAGACCAGGTTTGTGGTGGTTCTAGCGCAAGCGCTTTCTGCTGGCTCAAGATAGCAATACGCCAAAAATAATCCTAGCCACTTCTCATCTTAAGACCAACACGCCCAGTTCACTTGCAACGGGCGCAAGAATACATGGTATTTAAACGATGTGAACGCAAGGCGTTATAATGAACCCAGCGCCGGGTGTAAGATAGCAAAGACACTTGCGTTTGGGTTAGCGCCGCTTAGCGCCGGGTGTAAGATAGGGCCCCTGGAGTGCTATCTATCCATCCAGGTAGTTTCACTGAGAACTCACTAATTTTATAAATATCCGCTGCAGCTTACCGTGATATCACCCTGATAGTTTGTGGTGCTCAAAGCCTTTTTTCGTAAAAAAAAATATATATATTTTTTGCTCTGAGCTCTGTGTGCTCCTTATCTCGGGTTAGTCCTAGCGAAGTAGTCCGGGTTTGGTATTCTTTCTATTCACTGGTCCTTTTGTTGAGCACCTACAGTTCCTTTTTTATATAGCCGGCTTGTAGCGCGTTTGGGATCACCCCCTTTTCACCAAATAGGTACATTCTAAAAAATCAACAGCAACTTGACTTTCCAAATATAGTGACACGGTTACTGACGAACATCCACGACCTTGGTGTGCATGATTTTTTTGAAAAGTAATTTCTACCGAAGTACGTCAACTGTGTATGTACGCGCAAAGCATCAACCAAAGCATGGCAGTATTCTAGGATATTGGCCCCAGAAAACTAGTGTGCTTTGGTTAAGACTGCGCATATTTACACAGTTGGTGTACTAGAAAGTACTACTAGAAAGTAGTTTTGGAAAAAACCATGCAGAACAAGGTCTGTGGATGTTTGTGAGTAACCGTGTTATATTTGGAAAGAGTTGCTGTTGATTTTTTTCGAATGTAAGTTTGTGGCGCTTTGAGCGCCAAAACTTTGGACCTGTTGAGGTCCGTTATATCGAGATGATATCATGGTGATTTGCAGCAAATTAATTCTCAGTGAAACTACCTGGATGGACAGACAGCACTCCGGGTATGTAGAAACATATCAAAATTGAATATTTGAGTGAACTGCCCCTTTAAGAGGGTGTTTTACTTTACCTTGCACTCTGCTGCCCCCTGCAGGATATTGATGTAGTGACTGGAGAATGCCTGGCCCTGAAGGAACAAGCGGCCATCTACGAAGAGCAGCTTGTCATGATGCGGTTGGAGCATGAGTCGGTGAGATTAATCAGAAATGGCAAACATAAAACTGTTAAAGGATGTTTCCACTGGCAGACAAAGGCAGGAAGAACCATGTGCTCTGTAGTTATGAGGCGTGAGGTGCACTGACCTGCGGCTGCCTCACTTAAGAGCCAGCCATGTGGCGCTGTTGAGCGTCGGCAGAGTGGCGCAGATGGGCCCCAGCCATAGTGCTGACTGGGCTTCGCCACGCGCTGCTGTGGAACCTGGTGGCTGTGAAGCACAGCAAAGCCAAATACCGGAGAATGTAGATGCAATACAGCCAACCGACTAACTGGGTCCAATACTGAGAGATCATACTTTTCTCCCTCACTATTCCCCCTCTCTCTCTCTCTTTTTGTTTCTCTCTCTCCCTCACGCTTCATCACTTTATCTCTCTGTATTTCCCTCCTTCTCGCTCTCTCTCTCCCTCACCCCCCCCTGCCACTGACGGACGTCCTCCTATCTGATGGAGCCCTGAGGGCGTAAGTGCAGTAGAGACGGCAGAAAGGAGCTGAGCTTTCAGTCAGACTGGACTTTTCTTTAAAGCTCACTTACACAGCGTTTAGCACACTCCCCCTGGGGCCTTATGTTGGGCTATGTAGAATGAAAACATAAGTTCTCCTTATCCACTATTATTACAAGCATTTCCAGACACTTCATATTCCCATAATAAATTTACTGAGGTATCATTTATTCCTATTAAAGTAGACAAGCTGAGTGTTTGACTGCACGTGGCACATTTTATGGGTATTGCGACTTGAAGACAAACACGCGGGGCTCTTTAATGTTATTACTGTCCGCAGAGGGTTGAAAACGTGGCTGAACCTGCCGCAGTTATTCCCGTGGTAACCTTGGAGTTCTCCAGCCCTGATGTCTCCCCTGCCATCCTGGACATCAAGGAATATTTCTGGCAGCTGGCTGAAAGTTTGCAGGTATCGTCATCACCACCACGCCGTCCTACTGCTCCTACAATCAGCTCAGAGAGACATAGATGTGAGCTTTTGTTCCCTAAGCTGGCACAACGCAGGAGTCCAGTGGGAGTGGGAGTGGGAGTCCAGTGTGCGCTGTACAGAGTACCAATGTAATTATCTGTGAAGCAGCAATCTGTAAAGGGGACAGTGGGTGTACAGTGTGGAGGCTGTGAGTTACTGTGCGGAGGCTGTGGGTTACTGTGCGGAGGCTGTGGGTTAGTGTGTGGAGGCTGTGGGTTAGTGTGTGGAGGCTGTGGGTTACTGTGCGGAGGCTGTGGGTTACTGTGCGGAGGCTGTGGGTTAGTGTGCGGAGGCTGTGGGTTAGTGTGCGGAGGCTGTGGGTTAGTGTGCGGAGGCTGTGGGTTAGTGTGTGGAGGCTCTGGGTTAGTGTGCGGAGGCTGTGGGTTAGTGTGCGGAGGCTGTGGGTTAGTGTGCGGAGGCTGTGGGTTAGTGTGCGGAGGCTGTGGGTTAGTGTGCGGAGGCTGTGGGTTAGTGTGCGGAGGCTGTGGTTTAGTGTGCGGAGGCTGTGGGTTAGTGTGTGGAGGCTGTGGGTTAGTGAGTGGAGGCTGTGGGTTAGTGAGTGGAGGCTGTGGGTTAGTGTGTGGAGGCTGTGGGTTAGTGTGTGGAGGCTCTGGGTTAGTGAGTGCAGGTTGTGGGTTAGTGTGTGGAGGCTCTGGGTTAGTGTGTGGAGGCTGTGGGTTAGTGTGTGGAGGCTGTGGGTTAGTGTGTGGAGGCTGTGGGTTAGTGTATGGAGGCTGTGGGTTAGTGTGTGCAGGCTGTGGGTTAGTGTATGGAGGCTGTTGGTTAGTGCGTGGAGGCTGTGGGTTAGTGTGTGGAGGCTGTGGGTTAGTGTATGGAGGCTGTGGGTTAGTGTATGGAGGCTGTGGGTTAGTGTGTGCAGGCTGTGGGTTAGTGTGTGGAGGCTGTGGGTTAGTGTGTGGAGGCTGTGGGTTAGTGCGTGGAGGCTGTGGGTTAGTGTGTGGAGGCTGTGGGTTAGTGCGTGGAGGCTGTGGGTTAGTGCGTGGAGGCTGTGGGTTAGTGTATGGAGGCTGTGGGTTAGTGTGTGCAGGCTGTGGGTTAGTGTGTGGAGGCTGTGGGTTAGTGTATGGAGGCTGTGGGTTAGTGTGTGCAGGCTGTGGGTTAGTGTATGGAGGCTGTTGGTTAGTGCGTGGAGGCTGTGGGTTAGTGTGTGGAGGCTGTGGGTTAGTGTATGGAGGCTGTGGGTTAGTGTATGGAGGCTGTGGGTTAGTGTATGGAGGCTGTGGGTTAGTGCGTGGAGGCTGTGGGTTAGTGTGTGGAGGCTGTGGGTTAGTGTGTGGAGGCTGTGGGTTAGTGTATGGAGGCTGTGGGTTAGTGTGTGCAGGCTGTGGGTTAGTGTGTGGAGGCTGTGGGTTAGTGTATGGAGGCTGTGGGTTAGTGTGTGCAGGCTGTGGGTTAGTGTATGGAGGCTGTTGGTTAGTGTGTGGAGGCTGTGGGTTAGTGTATGGAGGCTGTGGGTTAGTGTATGGAGGCTGTGGGTTAGTGTGTGCAGGCTGTGGGTTAGTGTATGGAGGCTGTGGGTTAGTGAGTGGAGGCTGTGGGTTAGTGTATGGAGGCTGTGGGTTAGTGTGTGGAGGCTGTGGGTTAGTGAGTGGAGGCTGTGGGTTTGTGTGTAGGCTGTGGGTTAGTGTGCGGAGGCTCTGGGTTAGTGTGTGGAGGCTGTGGGTTAGTGAGTGGAGGCTCTGGGTTAGTGTGCGGAGGCTCTGGGTTAGTGTGTGGAGGCTGTGGGTTAGTGTATGGAGGCTGTGGGTTAGTGAGTGGAGGCTGTGGGTTTGTGTGTAGGCTGGGTTAGTGTGCGGAGGCTCTGGGTTAGTGAGTGGAGGCTCTGGGTTAGTGTGTGGAGGCTCTGGGTTAGTGTGCGGAGGCTGTGGGTTAGTGTGCGGAGGCTGTGGGTTAGTGTGTGGAGGCTGTGGGTTAGTGTATGGAGGCTGTGGGTTAGTGTGTGGAGGCTGTGGGTTAGTGTGTGGAGGCTGTGGGTTAGTGTATGGAGGCTGTGGGTTAGTGTGTGGAGGCTGTGGGTTAGTGTGTGGAGGCTGTGGGTTAGTGTATGGAGGCTGTGGGTTAGTGTATGGAGGCTGTGGGTTAGTGTGTGCAGGCTGTGGGTTAGTGTGTGGAGGCTGTGGGTTAGTGTATGGAGGCTGTGGGTTAGTGTATGGAGGCTGTGGGTTAGTGTGTGCAGGCTGTGGGTTAGTGTGTGGAGGCTGTGGGTTAGTGTGTGGAGGCTGTGGGTTAGTGTATGGAGGCTGTGGGTTAGTGTATGGAGGCTGTGGGTTTGTGTGTGGAGGCTGTGGGTTTGTGTGTAGGCTGTGGGTTAGTGTATGGAGGCTGTGGGTTAGTGTGTGGAGGCTGTGGGTTAGTGTGTGGAGGCTGTGGGTTAGTGTGTGGAGGCTGTGGGTTAGTGTGCGGAGGCTGTGGGTTAGTGTGCGGAGGCTGTGGGTTAGTGTGCGGAGGCTGTGGGTTAGTGTGCGGAGGCTCTGGGTTAGTGTGGGGAGGCTGTGGGTTAGTGTGAGGAGGCTGTGGGTTAGTGTGCGGAGGCTGTGGTTTAGTGTGCGGAGGCTGTGGGTTAGTGAGTGGAGGCTGTGGGTTAGTGAGTGGAGGCTGTGGGTTAGTGTGAGGAGGCTGTGGGTTAGTGTGCGGAGGCTCTGGGTCAGTGTGCGGAGGCTGTGGGTTAGTGTGCGGAGGCTGTGGGTTAGTGTGCGGAGGCTGTGGGTTAGTGTGTGGAGGCTGTGGGTTAGTGAGGCTGTGGGTTAGTGTGTGGAGGCTGTGGGTTAGTGTGTGGAGGCTGTGGGTTAGTGTATGGAGGCTGTGGGTTAGTGTATGGAGGCTGTGGGTTAGTGTGTGGAGGCTGTGGGTTAGTGTATGGAGGCTGTGGGTTAGTGTGTGGATGCTGTGGGTTAGTGTATGGAGGTTGTGGGTTAGTGTGTGGAGGCTGTGGGCTAGTGTGTGGAGGCTGTGGGTTAGTGTGTGGAGGCTGTGGGTTAGTGTGTGGAGGCTGTGGGTTAGTGTGTGGAGGCTGTGGGCTAGTGTGTGGAGGCTGTGGGCTAGTGTGTGGAGGCTGTGGGTTAGTGTGTGGAGGCTGTGGGTTAGTGAGTGGAGGCTGTGGGTTAGTGTGCGGAGGCTGTGGGTTACTGTGCGGAGGCTGTGGGTTAGTGTGTGGAGGCTGTGGGTTAGTGTGTGGAGGCTGTGGGTTACTGTGCGGAGGCTGTGGGTTACTGTGTGGAGGCTGTGGGTTAGTGTGCGGAGGCTGTGGGTTAGTGTGCGGAGGCTGTGGGTTAGTGTGCGGAGGCTGTGGGTTAGTGTGTGGAGGCTCTGGGTTAGTGTGCGGAGGCTGTGGGTTAGTGTGCGGAGGCTGTGGGTTAGTGTGCGGAGGCTGTGGGTTAGTGTGCGGAGGCTGTGGGTTAGTGTGCGGAGGCTGTGGGTTAGTGTGCGGAGGCTGTGGTTTAGTGTGCGGAGGCTGTGGGTTAGTGTGTGGAGGCTGTGGGTTAGTGAGTGGAGGCTGTGGGTTAGTGAGTGGAGGCTGTGGGTTAGTGTGTGGAGGCTGTGGGTTAGTGTGTGGAGGCTCTGGGTTAGTGAGTGCAGGTTGTGGGTTAGTGTGTGGAGGCTCTGGGTTAGTGTGTGGAGGCTGTGGGTTAGTGTGTGGAGGCTGTGGGTTAGTGTGTGGAGGCTGTGGGTTAGTGTATGGAGGCTGTGGGTTAGTGTGTGCAGGCTGTGGGTTAGTGTATGGAGGCTGTTGGTTAGTGCGTGGAGGCTGTGGGTTAGTGTGTGGAGGCTGTGGGTTAGTGTATGGAGGCTGTGGGTTAGTGTATGGAGGCTGTGGGTTAGTGTGTGCAGGCTGTGGGTTAGTGTGTGGAGGCTGTGGGTTAGTGTGTGGAGGCTGTGGGTTAGTGCGTGGAGGCTGTGGGTTAGTGTGTGGAGGCTGTGGGTTAGTGCGTGGAGGCTGTGGGTTAGTGCGTGGAGGCTGTGGGTTAGTGTATGGAGGCTGTGGGTTAGTGTGTGCAGGCTGTGGGTTAGTGTGTGGAGGCTGTGGGTTAGTGTATGGAGGCTGTGGGTTAGTGTGTGCAGGCTGTGGGTTAGTGTATGGAGGCTGTTGGTTAGTGCGTGGAGGCTGTGGGTTAGTGTGTGGAGGCTGTGGGTTAGTGTATGGAGGCTGTGGGTTAGTGTATGGAGGCTGTGGGTTAGTGTGTGCAGGCTGTGGGTTAGTGCGTGGAGGCTGTGGGTTAGTGTGTGGAGGCTGTGGGTTAGTGTATGGAGGCTGTGGGTTAGTGTGTGCAGGCTGTGGGTTAGTGTGTGGAGGCTGTGGGTTAGTGTATGGAGGCTGTGGGTTAGTGTGTGCAGGCTGTGGGTTAGTGTATGGAGGCTGTTGGTTAGTGCGTGGAGGCTGTGGGTTAGTGTGTGGAGGCTGTGGGTTAGTGTATGGAGGCTGTGGGTTAGTGTATGGAGGCTGTGGGTTAGTGTGTGCAGGCTGTGGGTTAGTGTGTGCAGGCTGTGGGTTAGTGCGTGGAGGCTGTGGGTTAGTGTGTGGAGGCTGTGGGTTAGTGTATGGAGGCTGTGGGTTAGTGTGTGCAGGCTGTGGGTTAGTGTGTGGAGGCTGTGGGTTAGTGTATGGAGGCTGTGGGTTAGTGTGTGCAGGCTGTGGGTTAGTGTATGGAGGCTGTTGGTTAGTGCGTGGAGGCTGTGGGTTAGTGTGTGGAGGCTGTGGGTTAGTGTATGGAGGCTGTGGGTTAGTGTATGGAGGCTGTGGGTTAGTGTGTGCAGGCTGTGGGTTAGTGTATGGAGGCTGTGGGTTAGTGAGTGGAGGCTGTGGGTTAGTGTATGGAGGCTGTGGGTTAGTGTGTGGAGGCTGTGGGTTAGTGAGTGGAGGCTGTGGGTTTGTGTGTAGGCTGTGGGTTAGTGTGCGGAGGCTCTGGGTTAGTGTGTGGAGGCTGTGGGTTAGTGAGTGGAGGCTCTGGGTTAGTGTGCGGAGGCTCTGGGTTAGTGTGTGGAGGCTGTGGGTTAGTGTATGGAGGCTGTGGGTTAGTGAGTGGAGGCTGTGGGTTTGTGTGTAGGCTGGGTTAGTGTGCGGAGGCTCTGGGTTAGTGAGTGGAGGCTCTGGGTTAGTGTGTGGAGGCTCTGGGTTAGTGTGCGGAGGCTGTGGGTTAGTGTGCGGAGGCTGTGGGTTAGTGTGTGGAGGCTGTGGGTTAGTGTATGGAGGCTGTGGGTTAGTGTGTGGAGGCTGTGGGTTAGTGTGTGGAGGCTGTGGTTTAGTGTATGGAGGCTGTGGGTTAGTGTGTGGAGGCTGTGGGTTAGTGTGTGGAGGCTGTGGGTTAGTGTATGGAGGCTGTGGGTTAGTGTATGGAGGCTGTGGGTTAGTGTGTGCAGGCTGTGGGTTAGTGTGTGGAGGCTGTGGGTTAGTGTATGGAGGCTGTGGGTTAGTGTGTGGAGGCTGTGGGTTAGTGTGCGGAGGCTGTGGGTTAGTGTGCGGAGGCTGTGGGTTAGTGTGCGGAGGCTCTGGGTTAGTGTGGGGAGGCTGTGGGTTAGTGTGAGGAGGCTGTGGGTTAGTGTGCGGAGGCTGTGGTTTAGTGTGCGGAGGCTGTGGGTTAGTGAGTGGAGGCTGTGGGTTAGTGAGTGGAGGCTGTGGGTTAGTGTGAGGAGGCTGTGGGTTAGTGTGCGGAGGCTCTGGGTCAGTGTGCGGAGGCTGTGGGTTAGTGTGCGGAGGCTGTGGGTTAGTGTGCGGAGGCTGTGGGTTAGTGTGTGGAGGCTGTGGGTTAGTGAGGCTGTGGGTTAGTGTGTGGAGGCTGTGGGTTAGTGTGTGGAGGCTGTGGGTTAGTGTATGGAGGCTGTGGGTTAGTGTATGGAGGCTGTGGGTTAGTGTGTGGAGGCTGTGGGTTAGTGTATGGAGGCTGTGGGTTAGTGTGTGGATGCTGTGGGTTAGTGTATGGAGGTTGTGGGTTAGTGTGTGGAGGCTGTGGGCTAGTGTGTGGAGGCTGTGGGTTAGTGTGTGGAGGCTGTGGGTTAGTGTGTGGAGGCTGTGGGTTAGTGTGTGGAGGCTGTGGGCTAGTGTGTGGAGGCTGTGGGCTAGTGTGTGGAGGCTGTGGGTTAGTGTGTGGAGGCTGTGGGTTAGTGAGTGGAGGCTGTGGGTTAGTGTGCGGAGGCTGTGGGTTAGTGCGCGGAGGCTGTGGGTTAGTGCGCGGAGGCTGTGGGTTAGTGCGCGGAGGCTGTGGGTTAGTGCGTGGAGGCTGTGGGTTAGTGTGTGGAGGCTGTGGGTTAGTGTGTGGAGGCTGTGGGTTAGTGAGTGGAGGCTGTGGGTTAGTGAGTGGAGGCTGTGGGTTAGTGAGTGGAGGCTCTGGGTTAGTGAGTGGAGGCTGTGGGTTAGTGAGTGGAGGCTGTGGGTTAGTGAGTGGAGGCTGTGGGTTAGTGAGTGGAGGCTCTGGGTTAGTGAGTGGAGGCTGTGGGTTAGTGAGTGGAGGCTGTGGGTTAGTGAGTGCAGGCTGTGGGTTAGTGAGTGGAGACTGTGGGTTAGTGAGTGGAGGCTGTGGGTTAGTGAGTGGAGGCTCTGGGTTAGTGAGTGGAGGCTGTGGGTTAGTGAGTGGAGGCTCTGGTTTAGTGAGTGGAGGCTGTGGGTTAGTGTGCGGAGGCTGTGGGTTAGTGAGTGGAGGCTGTGGGTTAGTGAGTGGAGGCTGTGGGTTAGTGAGTGGAGGCTGTGGGTTAGTGAGTGGAGGCTGTGGGTTAGTGAGTGGAGGCTGTGGGTTAGTGAGTGGAGGCTGTGGGTTAGTGAGTGGAGGCTGTGGCTTAGTCAGTGGAGGCTGTGGGTTAGTGTGCGGAGGCTGTGGGTTAGTGTGCGGAGGCTGTGGGTTAGTGTGCGGAGGCTGTGGGTTAGTGCGTGGAGGCTGTGGGTTAGTGAGTGGAGGCTGTGGGTTAGTGTGTGGAGGCTGTGGGTCAGTGTGTGGAGGCTGTGGGTTAGTGAGTGGAGGCAGTGGGTTAGTGTGTGGAGGCTGTGGGTTACTGTGTGGAGGCTGTGGGTCAGTGTGTGGAGGCTGTGGGTTAGTGTGTGGAGGCTGTGGGCTAGTGTGTGGAGGCTGTGGGTTAGTGTGTGGAGGCTGTGGGTTAGTGAGTGGAGGCTGTGGGTTAGTGAGTGGAGGCTGTGGGTTAGTGAGTGGAGGCTGTGGGTTAGTGAGTGGAGGCTGTGGGTTAGTGAGTGGAGGCTGTGGGTTAGTGTGTGGAGGCTGTGGGTTAGTGAGTGGAGGCTCTGGGTTAGTGTGTGGAGGCTCTGGGTTAGTGTGTGGAGGCTGTGGGTTAGTGAGTGGAGGCTGTGGGTTAGTGAGTGGAGGCTGTGGGTTAGTTAGTGGAGGCTGTGGGTTAGTGAGTGGAGGCTGTGGGTTAGTGAGTGGAGGCTGTGGGTTAGTGAGTGGAGGCTGTGGGTTAGTGAGTGGAGGCTGTGGGTTAGTGAGTGGAGGCTGTGGGTTAGTGTGTGGAGGCTGTGGGTTAGTGTGTGGAGGCTGTGGGTTAGTGAGTGGAGGCTGTGGGTTAGTGAGTGGAGGCTGTGGGTTAGTGTGTGGAGGCTGTGGGTTAGTGTGTGGAGGCTGTGGGTTAGTGTGTGGAGGCTGTGGGTTAGTGAGTGGAGGCTGTGGGTTAGTGAGTGGAGGCTGTGGGTTAGTGGAGGCTGTGGGTTAGTGAGTGGAGGCTGTGGGTTAGTGAGTGGAGGCTGTGGGTTAGTGTGTGGAGGCTGTGGGTTAGTGTGTGGAGGCTGTGGGTTAGTGAGTGGAGGCTGTGGGTTAGTGTGTGGAGGCTGTGGGTTAGTGTGTGGAGGCTCTGGGTTAGTGCGTGGAGGCTGTGGGTTTAGTGTGTGGAGGCTGTGGGTTAGTGAGTGGAGGCTGTGGGTTAGTGTGTGGAGGCTGTGGGTTAGTGAGTGGAGGCTGTGGGTTAGTGAGTGGAGGCTGTGGGTTAGTGAGTGGAGGCTGTGGGTTAGTGTGTGGAGGCTGTGGGTTAGTGTGTGGAGGCTGTGGGTTAGTGTGTGGAGGCTGTGGGTTAGTGAGTGGAGGCTGTGGGTTAGTGTGTGGAGGCTGTGGGTTAGTGTGTGGAGGCTCTGGGTTAGTGCGTGGAGGCTGTGGGTTTAGTGTGTGGAGGCTGTGGGTTAGTGTGTGGAGGCTGTGGGTTAGTGTTTGGAGGCCGTGGGTTAGTGTTTGGAGGCTGTGGGTTAGTGTTTGGAGGCTGTGGGTTAGTGAGTGGAGGCTGTGGGTTAGTGAGTGGAGGCAGTGGGTTAGTGTGTGGAGGCTGTGGGCTAGTGTGTGGAGGCTGTGGGTTAGTGTGTGGAGGCTGTGGGTTAGTGAGTGGAGGCTGTGGGTTAGTGAGTGGAGGCTGTGGGTTAGTGAGTGGAGGCTGTGGGTTAGTGAGTGGAGGCTGTGGGTTAGTGTGTGGAGGCTGTGGGTTAGTGAGTGGAGGCTCTGGGTTAGTGTGTGGAGGCTCTGGGTTAGTGTGTGGAGGCTGTGGGTTAGTGAGTGGAGGCTGTGGGTTAGTGAGTGGAGGCTGTGGGTTAGTTAGTGGAGGCTGTGGGTTAGTGAGTGGAGGCTGTGGGTTAGTGAGTGGAGGCTGTGGGTTAGTGAGTGGAGGCTGTGGGTTAGTGAGTGGAGGCTGTGGGTTAGTGTGTGGAGGCTGTGGGTTAGTGTGTGGAGGCTGTGGGTTAGTGAGTGGAGGCTGTGGGTTAGTGAGTGGAGGCTGTGGGTTAGTGTGTGGAGGCTGTGGGTTAGTGTGTGGAGGCTGTGGGTTAGTGTGTGGAGGCTGTGGGTTAGTGAGTGGAGGCTGTGGGTTAGTGAGTGGAGGCTGTGGGTTAGTGGAGGCTGTGGGTTAGTGAGTGGAGGCTGTGGGTTAGTGAGTGGAGGCTGTGGGTTAGTGTGTGGAGGCTGTGGGTTAGTGTGTGGAGGCTGTGGGTTAGTGAGTGGAGGCTGTGGGTTAGTGTGTGGAGGCTGTGGGTTAGTGTGTGGAGGCTCTGGGTTAGTGCGTGGAGGCTGTGGGTTTAGTGTGTGGAGGCTGTGGGTTAGTGAGTGGAGGCTGTGGGTTAGTGTGTGGAGGCTGTGGGTTAGTGAGTGGAGGCTGTGGGTTAGTGAGTGGAGGCTGTGGGTTAGTGAGTGGAGGCTGTGGGTTAGTGTGTGGAGGCTGTGGGTTAGTGTGTGGAGGCTGTGGGTTAGTGTGTGGAGGCTGTGGGTTAGTGAGTGGAGGCTGTGGGTTAGTGTGTGGAGGCTGTGGGTTAGTGTGTGGAGGCTCTGGGTTAGTGCGTGGAGGCTGTGGGTTTAGTGTGTGGAGGCTGTGGGTTAGTGTGTGGAGGCTGTGGGTTAGTGTTTGGAGGCCGTGGGTTAGTGTTTGGAGGCTGTGGGTTAGTGTTTGGAGGCTGTGGGTTAGTGAGTGGAGGCTGTGGGTTAGTGAGTGGAGGCAGTGGGTTAGTGTGTGGAGGCTGTGGGCTAGTGTGTGGAGGCTGTGGGTTAGTGTGTGGAGGCTGTGGGTTAGTGAGTGGAGGCTGTGGGTTAGTGAGTGGAGGCTGTGGGTTAGTGTGTGGAGGCTGTGGGTTAGTGAGTGGAGGCTGTGGGTTAGTGTGTGGAGGCTCTGGGTTAGTGAGTGGAGGCTGTGGGTTAGTGTGTGGAGGCTGTGGGTTAGTGAGTGGAGGCTGTGGGTTAGTGAGTGGAGGCTGTGGGTTAGTGAGTGGAGGCTGTGGGTTAGTGAGTGGAGGCTGTGGGTCAGTGTGCGGAGGCTGTGGGTTAGTGTGCGGAGGCTGTGGGTTACTGTGCGGAGGCTGTGGGTTAGTGAGTGGAGGCTGTGGGTTAGTGGAGGCTGTGGGTTAGTGTGTGGAGGCTGTGAGTTAGTGAGTGGAGGCTGTGGGTTAGTGTGCGGAGGCTCTGGGTTAGTGAGGGGAGGCTGTGGGTTAGTGAGTGGAGGCTGTGGGTTAGTGAGTGGAGGCTGTGGGTTAGTGAGTGGAGGCTGTGGGTTAGTGTGTGGAGGCTGTGGGTTAGTGAGTGGAGGCTGTGGGTCAGTGTGTGGAGGCTGTGGGTTAGTGTGTGGAGGCTGTGGGTTAGTGTGCGGAGGCTGTGGGTTAGTGTGCGGAGGCTGTGGGTTAGTGTGCGGAGGCTGTGGGTTAGTGTGTGGAGGCTGTGGGTTAGTGTGTGGAGGCTGTGGGTTAGTGAGTGGAGGCTGTGGGTTAGTGAGTGGAGGCTGTGGGTTAGTGAGTGGAGGCTGTGGGTTAGTGAGTGGAGGCTGTGGGTTAGTGTGTGGAGGCTGTGGGTTAGTGGAGGCTGTGGGTTAGTGTGTGGAGGCTGTGGGTTAGTGAGTGGAGGCTGTGGGTTAGTGTGTGGAGGCTGTGGGTTAGTGAGTGGAGGCTGTGGGTTAGTGAGTGGAGGCTGTGGGTTAGTGAGTGGAGGCTGTGGGTTAGTGTGTGGAGGCTGTGGGTTAGTGTGTGGAGGCTGTGGGTTAGTGTGAGGAGGCTGTGGGTTAGTGAGTGGAGGCTGTGGGTTAGTGAGTGGAGGCTGTGGGTTAGTGAGTGGAGGCTGTGGGTTAGTGAGTGGAGGCTGTGGGTTAGTGAGTGGAGGCTGTGGGTTAGTGAGTGGAGGCTGTGGGTTAGTGTGTGGAGGCTCTGGGTTAGTGTGTGGAGGCTGTGGGTTAGTGTGAGGAGGCTGTGGGTTAGTGAGTGGAGGCTGTGGGTTAGTGAGTGGAGGCTGTGGGTTAGTGAGTGGAGGCTGTGGGTTAGTGAGTGGAGGCTGTGGGTTAGTGAGTGGAGGCTGTGGGTTAGTGAGTGGAGGCTGTGGGTTAGTGAGTGGAGGCTGTGGGTTAGTGAGTGGAGGCTGTGGGTTAGTGTGTGGAGGCTGTGGGTTAGTGAGTGGAGGCTGTGGGTTAGTGAGTGGAGGCTGTGGGTTAGTGAGTGGAGGCTGTGGGTTAGTGAGTGGAGGCTGTGGGTTAGTGAGTGGAGGCTGTGGGTTAGTGTGTGGAGGCTCTGGGTTAGTGGAGTGGAGGCTGTGTGGTTAGTGTGTGGAGGCTCTGGGTTAGTGAGTGGAGGCTGTGGGTTAGTGAGTGGAGGCTGTGGGTTAGTGTGTGGAGGCTGTGGGTTAGTGAGTGGAGGCTGTGGGGTTAGTGAGTGGAGGCTGTGGGTTAGTGAGTGGAGGCTGTGGGTTAGTGAGTGGAGGCTGTGGGGTTAGTGAGTGGAGGCTGTGGGTTAGTGAGTGGAGGCTGTGGGTTAGTGAGTGGAGGCTCTGGGGTTAGTGTGTGGAGGCTCTGGGTTAGTGGAGTGGTGTTGGACTCACGCCCCACAAAGCAACGGCGCCAATGTTTACATAAGCATCTGAGTTTTTCAGGGACCTACCGAATTACCGAAAATCTTCTGAGAAGTGCCACAAATCAAAATGTGAATAGCTAGTATTGTTGGTTAGAATTTGTTTATAATAGAAAGTAAACAAACATTGACATAATCAGACCAAATTTATTAAGAGGCTAAATTTCACCAAAATAAAATGGGCAGTTCAAGTGAAATACAGACGGCAATGATGCGCCTTTTGTAGTAATTTTATGTGAAGATGCAGTTCGCTATGTTGAACAGTCACGTCGATATCACCCGACGTCACACCATGACGCAAGGTAGAGAAGGAGGTTTGAATTCCACAGTTACGCTCGCGCTAGATTCCTTATAAATCTCTCCTTCCATCCTTTCCTTGGCCCCCGTCACGTTTGGTAGGAACGGAAAGGAAAAAGGATGTATTTTTTTGACAATCCGAATGCAGCCTCTGTCTTTTCCTCCTTTGCTCTCTGCCAGCTGGACCCCAGTGCTGATCACTTTAGTCTGGACTCAATTAGTGAGCTTCAAGGTGCAGTTGTTTCAGTCACAATTGATTGCAAATCGGGATTCAGCTGTAATTGTGATTACAGACCAAGGTTAGCACACCTGTATACCCAAAAGCTATTCACTGTTTTTCCGGCTTGTTCCTCTGAAGTTCTTAATTGGAGTGAAATTAACAGTGGTTCATGGTTAATTTGAGTGGCCGGGATAGAGAAAAGGTCAGTTGATTGCACTTAACTTCCTTATTTTCTCTGGGTAATTGCACAAGAGGGACACAAGTGGTGTCTTTCCCCCTAATGAGTGACATTTTGTGTTTTTAGTTGAGAGTATTGTGCATCCTCAGTTTCGGTCTAAGGCAGCGGCCGGCATCGCTGTGGGCAGGCGAGGCGAGGGGGGGGGACGCCAAACTCTCTGGAGCAAGAGTGACGGACGAGACCAAGGTTGACGATCTGAAGACGCAGGTGAGTAACCCTCCCTCCCACACATGCTTGACCATTGAGGCGTCCCACAGGCACGCGTGTCCCAACTGCCCCGAACTGCTGCCTGGTACCTGCTTTACAATGTCGGGGTGCCTCTTTCAAGGTGCTGATTGGAGCAGTGAAGCTTATTAATTCCGCCCCTGCCCTTTTTTTTTGCAAACAGGTTGACAGCAAACTTGCTGTGGGGTGTAACATTTTACAGTTGGCTACTAACTTAGTTTGTTGAAAAAAAATACCAATGGTAACCTGACAGGGCCACCAAATGTGGTTCATGGAAGACAGTTGAAAAGATTTTGAAAATAATCTACAGTCTAACTGAAAAACAGCCACAGTATCGTGGATAAAAAAAAAGATTTCTCTGTTTAAATTCTCCAGTGACCAAGTGACTGACAGTTATAAAATAAAGCAAGTGTGGTCCTGCTGATGAGAATGTTTACACTGAGAGATTTAACCAGCCGATGTGAGGTTTGAGTTTATCTGTTTCCCTCACTGTCTCTTTCCACTGACAATTAATGCCACATGGTTAAAGCTTCTTCTTATCTTTCTGCAACTTACTATGTTTCTTACCTTCAAGATTACAGTGTTTTAGAGAGCCAAAAAACAAACTGAAGTCTAATAATCAAGCCAGATGGAGAGAGGAGAACAGTCCGAGACTATGGAGGAGTTGGTTGAAAGAGTGTCGTAAATCCTTCATCTGCCTGTGCTTTAAGCACGGCTGTCAAAAAAAAAAAAAAAACGTTTATATGCGATTGGATACGATTACCGGTACGTGATAACAACCCGTGCCAGCCCTAGCTCTGATTGGACAGGGTCATGCCCTCCTGTCTTTAAATAAACCCCTTACCCTTCTGAAATGGCATGGATGTTCGTGTTACCATATCCCCTTCTATTATCAGCCACACAAATGGACACATGATGTACAGCAAAATCCAAAAAAAGTGGGTTAATAAATCTCAACAAGTATTTTGTTCTTATATTTAGACTGAAAAATCTTATTTCTATTACATGTTTGCTAAATAAGACAAAAATATTGCCAAAGAGGTGAGACTTTGGTGAGGTTTTAGACTCATTTAAAAATGTTGCCATTGGGGTGAGAATTTCACTTGTCAAGCAAACGGTAACTTAAAATAAGCTAATGTTTTCTTCTTGAGAAAGAAAAAAACATATTTTAAGTCTCATTACAAGACTAGACTCTTGTTAAGACAGTTTTTTTTTGTTGCAGGGTGGTGCTTTCATCCACGCGATCTTCTCCCCTAACCCCACTCCCCTTCCCCAAAACCCGCCGTGTCTGTGGTGAAAAATGCCTCCTACTTGACTCCCCACTCGAAACACGCGGTTGCACTGTACGTGGAAAAGCAGGTGTGGCCTGGAGTCTGCCAATTGCAGCTCCACACAGATGGGGAGGGGACATTCAGAACCTGTGTGTCTTTTGGGGGCGTGGGTAGAGGGACATAGGAGGTGGGGGTCAGGCGTCTGTTTACAGGGCCAACCACGATCCGGGTCTCAACACCCCGTTAATAACCGTGGTCAATGTTCTCTCTGATCCAGGAGAGTGAGAAAGCAGACCCTGAAATATCATTCGTCTCTGACTGGAAGTTGTTTAAGTTGCCTGATTACTGTAATTATTCACTGCAATGGCTGTGCTGAGGAAGGTTTCATGTGTTGTTTCTTACGAGGTGACAATTAATACGATTCGACCTTTCTTCTGAATGTTTTGGGTTGTATGCAGTTACAAAATGCACCGAGATTGATAACGAGTATATTAGTTTTCGACACAAGAAAATTAATTGAACCTATTTTGCAAATCCCAAATGGACTGATACCGAGCATGAATACAGTGGTAATATGTCTTTTACATGTGTGTTTGATCAAGCCATCTCGAAGTTACCTCATTACCTTTGCCCTGGGGATACTGCATTTGGCTCAGTGTGTCTACCTGTCTGTCTGCATCAAAGGGGCACCGTAATGATTTTTATCCACTAGAAGTTGAGGTTGAATTGAAGGCAAATGTCTGCAATGTGCTTTTCTCCTCTGTTGAGTAATTGTTTTGCTGACAGCGTATGCGTGTGTATTGTACAGTAGCAGACTTTTCTGTTAGCGTAGACGTTATCTGTTCATATGTACGTAATCACGTCCATCTGCGTGCCTCTGTGCAGATTGCTGAGCTGCAGAACGAGCTAGCAGAGCTGGAGACATACGGCGAGGAGTTGGATGACGAAATCTTACTGAGGAGCGCTGCTTACCTGGAGGAGGTCGAGGAGCTGGAGGTGAAGACACAGTCAGACACACACACATATACACACACACATATACACACACACACACACACACACACATACACACACACACACATACACACACGCACACATACACACGCACACATACGCACGCACACATACACACACACACATATACACACACACACATATACACACACACACATATACACACACACACACACACACACACACACACACACACAGTCAGATACGCACACATACACGCGCACAGAAATATAAGTTTATTGATTGTTTTGCAGGGTTTTAGTAGCAGTGTTCAACGCAGATTACTTTTTTAGATTCTGCCAGATGCAGTTCTCCAATGTATTCCTCCACGGAGGTTATCGGTTGGAAGACCAGAGTCAGTATCGCCCCGGTTGCCTCGTTTGCTTCACCAGCCCACCTCTCATTCGCAGAGCTGCTTGGCCGAGCTGCAGGCTGCCCAGGCCCAGCTGGAGGCTCAGATGAGGGATCAGTGTGGAGACTACCAGGACCTGCTGACTCAGAAGATGGCCCGGGATATGGAGATCGTCTACTACAGGTGAAGGAGTGGCCCAGTGACACATAGATTTAGGGAAGCTGTACAATTTTCCTGATGATCTTTATCAGATCTATAGGTTCTCCAGTGGTTTGGTGACTTTCGGAGTCAACAGCGTTTAAAGTTGGCAACTTCCTCACTGCAAAATTGGGGCCTCACCATTCTGACGTTATCGTGCGGGCAAGAGGGTTTCATACCAAGAGGCATTCCTAAGGAGGGAAATTGATTTCCTGGGTTTCCTGGTTATCAGGAAGTAGATTCCAAGGTGGTGGTGGCAAGTGTGATATCACTTCCTTTTCTTTTAAGACACCTGTGCCATTCCTTGTTTAAAAGACGACTTGTATCGTGAATGACGCATTGTAACATCCTAGGCCTCCACCTCTGACCCTCCTCAAAAGTGTCTGACAAAGGACTTCCTGTAGTGTCATGTCTCAGGAAGTGCCTGTCTGTGAAGCAGTGCAACCTTTACCCTCACATCACCACAACAATGGACAAGCAGAATCGGTTCCTGTGAACATGTTGTGTTGCAGTGCAAGTTCCACTAGACAGAGACATTATCGAGCTACCTGCTGTCACATCTTAACTACAGTTTAAAACTGATGCTCAGTGACAATGAAAAAACAAGTTAGTAGTACTCAGGATAATTTTCAAATTGCTGGCACATTGTTTTGTTTAAAACCACAAATAAGAGATGAGGCCTGGGTCCTTTTCATTCAATTTTGTTTACAAAATCTGTCTGCACATCGTACACTAATGACACATTAGAACTATTATGAGTGTCATTTGCCAGCGGAATTCATTAAGGAGGCCACCAGAGTATTTTTGAACAGATGCTCATTGATGCTGGTCCCCAGTGACTGTTCCTCAACCTAGATTATGAAATTAAGAACTGAATATGTGCGTGACGCTCTAGTGATTGCACTGTGTTCCACCTTTGTGAAGCTTGTTAGAGTGACGAGGAGGAGTGAGCAGAGGGTCAGGAACACGTTGGAAAAACTGCTGTTATAACGCCATTATACTCAAATGCGTCTTCCTTTTTTGCGGTCACTCAGGGGATTGGTGGAAGTGGAAGAAGAGAGGTTGCACTTCCTGTAACAGGAGACGAGGTCGACTGCGGCAGGAGGAGAAAGGATGAGAGCAACTAACGCGCTCCTTGGAGCGGCCTTGGTAAAAAAAAAAGCTAATCGCCATGCTGCGTGTGTTCACGCGTGGTCCGCTTTGACTTATTCACACAAATTGTTTGAGTCTGCGCCAGGACTTTGATAAACGGTCCCGGGCCTCCCGAGCCATGCTAGACACAAAAGGGACAGTGTGTGAGGCGGAGTTAAGAGCGGGAACCTGTGTGGGAGGCCCTGGAGGAGACCACCGCTCTTCCTGAGGGCCCTGCGCTCGCCACGGCCCATCCTTCCCTGGCCCTTGGCAGACACCGAGACCAGTGTGCGCGCTCCACTTCCCCCTGCGTGAAGAGTGACACTAATTGGCACCCCCAGGGGTTACGCCCACTTAACCTCTCCTCTGTCTCAAAGTTTCTGCATAGCTTCCATGCTGAGATGAGATCTCGACCCAGTCTTCCTCACCGGCTTGATTTACTCTCCGTTGGCCTGCTTCTCAGGCCTACATCTACCTCATCCTCACGTCTGTCACATGTCTCAGGAGATGCTCCCTGTGTGTTTATGCGAGGTTTCGGAAATCGCCACATCCTGTACGTGCGCTTCTCTTAATACATGTGACGTATAGTGTACTTCTTCACAACCAAAGATATAGCTCTTGTACAGACTATGCACAATGTGCGCTTGCATTTCCATGTGATGTTTTTGGTTGTTTTTCAGTCGTGTTGCTTGTTCCTTTTTTGCACAAGGATCTGTAGTTGTGTTTATCCCATTGACACCAAACCAACCAAACGGGATGTGTGTTACAGCAGCACTCGCTCGGATCAACCCGCCATATGGAGCCTAGCTCATTGCACATGGGTATCATTTAGCTTCGCTCCTCTGCCCATCCATAACATATCGTAACCTTCGCAAAAAACTGTGCCGTGGTGTTCAATCATCCCTAACGTACTAGATGGTTTGATCCACTCGGCTTAACCACTGGCCACTATGGGCCAGACCACCCCATCCCTCCCCTTTAGACAACCCCCCCCCCCCCCCCCCCCCAGGGGCTGATATGCATGACTCCTGTTGCACCCAAGGGAAAAGTAAGGATTTTACATTGGGGGGGGGTTAATGACCTCAGGGGGTCAGGTCCAGCTCTTTGGCGGGATTTATGTTTCAGGAGTCAAGCCAAAACTCTTCCAGCTCAGCCTCTCTGGGGAACAGAGACAGCTGGGAAACAGAACACCAATCATTTTGTTTGTTTATTTGTTGGCCGATTGAACGGTTGGCTTCTGGGCAAATGCTAACCAGCTAAAGAATTAGCATTTATGACCACATGATTTACCCAGCATGGAAGCCAACTGCATTAATAAAGGAATCAATTTGGTAGACTAAACATTTTGTGAAATGCACGTATATATTACTGTTGAGGAAAAATAACTTTACACTGGAGGCATATATTTGTGGTGAGCAGTTAAGGCTTTCTCACTGCTGACTAAAATGGTTCAATTGCTGTGCTAAACATTGGCAAAATGCTGGATGGCATAATGAATAAAGAGTTTAAGCATGTTAAGATTGCTGTTGTTTGCAATGAAGTGCTGTTAGCCCTTGTTTTTTTTCCACAGCTTATCATAAGGGCTTGTTAACCCCAAGGGTAGGCCTTTGACACAGAATGGCCTGTTGTCCGGTCCTTCTTGACTTGTCCGGCAAGTTACAGGGCATCGGTCAGTGACTGGGATGGCCTTTTAATCTTTGCCCTTGGTGGGAATTGGGTGGGAGGCGGGGGGGGGGGGGGGTTCTGTGTGAAGGAAGCAAAATCTTGGGCATCAGCAAAAACAATAAAAAAATATATATTTTTTATTACTTTTCAATCTGTCACAGCTGCAACACCTGGTTATCATTATGCATTCAGGAGGTATAAAAGCAATAATGTGTTTATCTCACAACACAAACAGGAGCTATTCCAAATGCAGGCTGCTCCTTAACACTCAATCACAGAGCTGAGCAGAGCAGAGCATTGTAGATCTGTGATTGTTGGGGTCGGGTAGATTTGTAAGTGTTTCAATTATTTATTTCTGTGTTTGTTAAAGATATTAAGTCTTACTGAGAAACCATGTAACCATACCACGCTTAGTTGCTGAAATATCGCAGGAACGGATATTGAAACCAAGCCCTTGGAGACGGTAGAAATGATGTTTTCCTAAATTGTACAACACTTCTAGACAATTTTAAATGTAAATGCGAAGGTGTGCACCCAATACCAATGAGGTGCAGTCCAACAGAAAACAAACATTCAAAGTAAGATTGCTTCTTAATTTAAATGAAATTAAGGAGCAAAGAGTGGGTAATCATCATCTCTATAAAATATTTAGAGACGAGATGAGGCTCTAAGAATTATGCTTGTCTATATTGTGTAAATGTAATATCAATATTTTTTAAAGATAATGGTTTTCACATTTGATGCGTTGTGCCCAGATGGAGCTAAAAGCTTTGGTAATGTAAATTAGCAGTCCTTGGGAAATCAGTAAAAACCACTAATTGGCATACAGCACAAGGAAAAGAAGTAAACATGTTTGTCCTCGAACCTCCCTCTGATTTTATACGTCCCTGAACGGGGACGAAGACCCCGGTTTCACAGCGGGAGGATGCGTGCTCCTGACTGTCAGCACCTCACAACTCTGGAAGAGTGCCTTTCAAAAACCGACTGCCAGTGGCATGGAGTAAAAATATCTTCGAGTTTATGAGTGGGGGAATTGAATCGAGGACTGAGGTCACGGTCCCCTGACAGCTTGTATGACTCACCTACTGACAGGTACTCCAAGACCCTTTATGTCAACCAGAGTCACTGGGTAAATAAACAGTCGGCTCTGTTCAATAACATTAGTGGAAGTGTTTCGGAGAGGGGTAATTCTTTACCGTGTCCACGCTGCACTGGCTGGAAGCTGGGGACAGAGCCGCTGTTTATACAGCAAATAAACAGAAGAATAAACAGGAGGAATCCACGAAGAAGAAAATAATAGTATAAACATACAAAGCGGAGAGGCAATTGAGAAAGTAATTTCTTCATGAGAGCAGAACACATAATAAATGAGGGGGCGTCTCCCTTGGGGGAAAGACTAGAAGGATTGAAGGTGGAGAGGCCACGGAATTTGAAGGGGTCATAGACTCCCCTCCACGATGTAGCCCCCCTCCCACCGCCCAACCCAAGGCCACATAGAACATTTGAATGAATAGTTATAGTAAAACATTAAAAAGTGACAATGTAGACTATAAGGCAGGCAATTTCTTTATATTGACAGCAAGATCTCCAATACCTAGCTGGCTGAGGATTCTGTAAAATGCTATTTTCTGGGCCTTTGTGAGAAATCTTTTTGTTTGTACAATGGCAAAGCGACAAAAAGATCTTCCGTCCTCAAGGCGGCTGAATTGTGCAGTTGTCCCACTGGATCCAGATGAGATTGTCCATCCATGGACTCTTCATCTGAACCAGAGTGCATGGATTCCATAACTAAGTGTTGCAGTGTGTAAGTGTGTGCGTGCGTGTTTTGTGGTGTGGTATTGATAGTAGCATTGCTAGCTAGTCACGGAAAGGTTAGCTAGATTGTGTTATATTGGTTATGATGTCACAGAGTTTTACAGTAGGCCTAGTGCCGCCGAGTTCAGAATTAAAGGACCTGTAGTCTGTCTTATTCAGGTTTATCTTAGTTTATACCTAGTTAGCTAGCTATCTATTAAATATTAGTGATAAGCTAAGATAGCCTGAATAAGGCTCAATGATATCATATGGGGAGTCTGTGGAAGAAATACAAATACAATGGTGATCAGCAATCTATTACAGCTGAACTGTACACTTCGTTCACTGCCCATAAATTTACATATGAATTATGAAAATAAATTAAGTTATGGCATGATAATAAGCGGTACAAGGGTCTTCTTAAATTTAAGCCATTATTGGTGTTTGTGTAAAGTTGACATCTGGAGTTATAAAGCTTTAAACAGAACAGTACATGGTGTAAATGGGCAAAATGAAGCCTCTGCAGTCTGCACAAAGGGGTTAAAATCATTGTGCCTGCCCCATATTCCCCAGAACAATGTCCCATAGAACTACTACTCTTTCATTGGACCAGATTA